>JAOXJP010114331.1:0-14028 GCA_025762735.1 Platanus orientalis
AATTAATGCGTAAGGGGTATGAGGTTCAAGTTAAGGTTTTGGACTAGAAGGGAGAAGGGTAATAGGGTAAAGGTAATGATTTTTGTGTTTTGCTACTGCTGTATAGACTGTTGCAGCAGCACTTGTAGGCACAAAGAAAGGGTGGCTGTAGGTATGAAGTGGGATCAATTATTGAAAACTAAAAATGGACGGAATATTGTTTAATAGGCTGAAAGAAGGGTTAAAGAAGGTGTATGAAGGGCTTCGATAACAAAATAAAATGAAAGAAGAATAGAAGAAGAAAGAGAGGTTTAAGGAGCCCACCACAACTATTGTTAATGGAAACTACATTAACAACACCTTTGAATCATCCAAAGCAAAATCAAATGAGAAGATCTTTATTACTTTATTTATTATTTATTTTTTATTTAAAAATTATTATTAGAAATACCCAATCATTGTAAAATTGTACATATGTATGTGCTAAATAATATATATATTTTTCATTGTTTAAATTTTTTAAATATTATAACAATTCATAAAATTATATAAAATTTAGAAATTAATGACAGATCAATGGGTTTGCTTGCTTTATTGTGTTGTTAAATTTATATTTTAATAATATTAAATACTTGAAAAATAATTATTATTTTTGAATAATCAAGTTGGACCATAGATTAGTGGAGACCCTCCGATGTTATATATATATGAATATACATTTTTTAATTTTCTGAAAAATTAGGATTATCATGAAAGTATGCTTTAAATTTGTGAAAAATGCATGATTCATGATTTTGCTTGCATGAAATCAACAGATGTAGTACCAATTCATGCTGATCTACTACTGATTTCTTGTAAAAAGATGCAAGAAATTTGGCCTAAAAAGGAAAATTTTACCTTGAAATTGTCTGAATGAAGAACCCTAAAGAACACTTTTATTTTGGTTTAAATTGCGTGATCTACTTGTAATTGATTAACAAAACTAGTAGATTTCAGCAAGAAATTGCCAAAATCAGCTAATGGGGAAAATGGGAAAAAACCACCTAGTTTTGAGAAGTGATAGTAGAAATGAGGCTTGGCCATTGTATAAATGGGATCGGTTGAATTTTGATTCCATGCAATGTACTTCACCTTGTTGCCCCTATCATGGTGCTCTTCAACGGTTCAACCACTAGTGATTTTAAATGTGGTGAAGCCTAGAATTTGTCATATGTATAACTTTTAACTTCTCTTTCTTGATTGATGTTGATAACAATGCTCTCTCTCTCTCTCTCTCACACACACACACACACACACACACACACTGCTGAGAATGTTTTATTTAGGGATGGTAATGTTTGACACAACCTGTGAACCCGACACGAACCCAACACGAAATAAGTGGGTTAGGGTTGACTGTAAACGTGTTTCAGGTCAAAGCGTTTCGACCCGCTTTGACACGATCAATAAATGGGTTGGGTTCGGGCTGACCACCCATATAGTCGTATGCCCTCAACTTGACACGACACGAATCTGACCTGCCAACAGATTTACCACATAACCTGTGAACCCAACATGAACTCAACACAAAATAAGCGGGTTAGGGTTGACTGTAAACGTGTTTCGGGTCAAAGCGGATTGACCGGGTTTGACACGATTAATAAATAGGTCGGGTTCGGGTTGATCTTTATAGTCATATTCCCTTATCTCAACTCGACATGAACCCGACCCGCCAACACGAATTGCCACCCCTAGTTTTATTGGTGCTGTTTTTGTCTCTTTTCATTCTCAACGATTAATATGTTTTCTCTTATTTGAACCTTCTGGTGGTGATGCATGTTTGGATTAAATGGCCAGACTTTAAGCATACATAGGCCAATGCTATATGGCTATTTATTGAATTCCCCAATCATGTCTTTTCGGTTTTGTCATCTCTCTTTCTGGGTTTTTTCTTTTTTAACATGGCTAGCAAACGACATTCTTGACTCTTTTGGATTCTTTGGAGCCGAGAATCCAGGAATCACTCTTTTGGAGTGTTACCAAACACTGCCTCTCTTTTGGAGAAACAAATTCTTTTGAGTATGGTATTTTGGATTAATGGGCAGTGGGTAGGTCCACCAAGAGTCATAATCCAGGATGTACAAATAGGAATTTTTAAGTTTCATTTGGCCTTGCTTTCTGTAGTGTTTGTTAGTATGTTGTTTAGTGCAAAAGAATAAAGTTCTATAAAAAAAATTGTTTGTCCTTTCATCTGTTCATGTGTGTGTGTGTGTTCAACCTTGTCAACTTGATGTGCATTTCGCTGGTGCTCTTTGGGTTAAGTTAGGAAAATGAAGAAATTATAGTCCTCTATTTTCTCTTACTCTTCTTCACAAACAAGGATTTGAGACAATGAACCATATTCTTTCTTCTGATTCTTCTTCTTCATCATCATCATTTGGTACTTAGCAACAAATTTTTTAAAATTATTTTAAAATTATTTTTTATGAATAAGATGACTTTCTTAAGCAAAGCAACAAGCAGACACTACAAGGTAAGGATGAGCATCATGAGGAATGCACCTGAACCCAGCTAAGACAGAGAAAACAACAGCTCGAAACACACCAAAACACCTTAACCTCATTCAAACACCAAAGAGTCCCAATCAAAAACCCAAGAACTGAACTGCAACACTAAAAAATAGGGTCGGCAGATAGCCAGGGGGAAAGCTTGGACAACACAGCATCTATGATCTTTGAAATGGACACCATCTTGCCTTCAAAGATTCTTAGATTCAGCTCCTCCCATAAACACCAACAAATAGAAAATGGAACAGCCTTCCAAACCAAAATACCTTGCTTGCTGAAAGCATTCCTGGGTGTGAAAATCCAGCTATCAATAAGTGACTTATTTGAATATAGCTGCACCCAACAGGTCTTGAACTGGACGAGCATAAACTCCCACAAAGAGGCAGCAACTGAGCAATGAATGAACAGATGGCTTGAGGACTCACCCTGAACGCAGCACATACAACACCAATTTGGCATAGGAATGCCCCTTGCAATAAGGTTGTCAATTGTGGGAATGCGGTTCCACCACCACAACCAAAGGAGGGAGACTTTGGAAGGGATTCTACAATTCCAAGAATCTAGCTTGGAAGCTTATATCGTTTCCTTGAGTCAAATCCAAATAAAAGGATTTAACCATAAAACCCTTCTCATCTATTGTCCACACCATTTCATCCTCCAACTCACTATCCCCAGGTTAAGAAACCTCTAAATGCGCAAGTAGCCCGACAACATCATCAAATTCCCAATCATTACCATTTTCTCTTGAATTGGATGTTCCATGAGCAAGACTTGGTGCATATCATATGATCCTTAACCAATCCATACTTCAACTCCACAAGGCAGTGGATGATAGGGAATAACTAGCACAATGGGATAGGGGAGCACCATTTGTTAGACCTAAAGAGGACTTTCTCATGGTTGTTTCACCTTGAAGCAAATGAACCGGGAGAAGGCCTCTATCCCCTTAAAGATGCCTTTCCACACACTGCAACCATATTGTCACGACCATTTTGTCCAGCGCTGTTTGCATGGCCATGGCTAGTGGCACTTAACCTTTTTGTTTCGCCTGATGGCATTATTGTAAATAAGTCCAATATGATTTTCTAGGGGGGGTGGATGTTCCCTTCTAGCATCCCAGTAAAGGCTTAACATCTACCTTGTAGGGGAGTGACAGGTTCTCAAGGAGTGTAGCCTTTGAGCCTTGTCTCTATGGTTGATGTGGCTCAGTGCTGCTACACATTATGCCTGGTGATCCCCTTTAGCTCTAGGTTGTAATGCTTTTCTGTTAATGCAATGCAATAACTCATTTCCTTCTTGTTGTGTATGTGCTTGGCTTGTCTTTCCTTGTCTTGTCTGTGTTGTGGCTTGCTTAGCATAGTGCTGCTTGACATGGTTTGCTTAGTATAGGCTGACATATGTCGTAGGGCATAAGACAAGTGCCGCATAGAAGCATTGAACTAGAGTTGTCCGTGACAATTGGTATCAAAGCTTGACTTGAGTAGGACAAGACGACATGGTTAGAAACAACACCAATGATCAATTGTATGCGCTAAATGCAAGCGCGGAGCGCGCAATTAAGGCACTCGCTACGCTAGATTAGTTGAGTCAACGGGTGGATGTCCTACAGGATGTACAACATCAACTTGTGGGAGTGGTCGAGGTGCTTGATGAGGACATGTGAGACACTGTGAAAGCCCTTTGGTCTTAAATAGAGGATCTGAGCGCCCGCGTCAACTTGCTTATTAGAGCTGTTGGCACGGGGAACAGTGGTGGGATTGAGTCCCCAAAGAGGGTGTGAATTCTTGAACCTAGAGCTTATGGAGGTGCCTAAGATGCCAAAGATCTAGAAAACTTCCTCTTTGGCATGGAGCAATACTTTCGAGCAGTCAGGCCTAACTCGGAAGAGGCCAAGGTCTCGATGGCCACCATGTATCTATTAAGTGATGCCAAGTTGTGGTGGCGCACTCGATATAATGACATTCATAATGGGAGGTGCACTATTGACATATGAGAGGACTTGATGAGAGAGCTCAAGAACCAGTTTCTCCCAGAGAATGTGGAGTACATAACTCGTAGGAACTTGCGCCGGTTGTAACACACTGGCTCAATGCGAGAGTATGTCAAACAATTCTCAGCCCTTATGCTTGACATCCATGACATGTCCAAGAAGGACAAGTTGTTCTACTTCCTAGAAGGTCTCAAGCCTTGGGTGCAGATAGAGTTGTAGTGCCAACGGGTGCAAAACTTGGCTTAAGCATAGGCCGAGGCTGAGCGACTGAATGACTTCAACACTAATGCCCTTGACAAAAAGAAGATGTCTACCCATGGATGTAACAAATCTATCAAAGCCAACAAGAGCAAGAGCATAAAGGGTAAAAAGTCCTACCAAAGACTCTTCCTCATCAAAGGGCTCGACGTTAGCCATGACGGGTTTTAAGATCATTAAGTGTTTCCTATGTGGAGGGCCACACCAAGTAGCTAACTGCCCACAAAAGTAGGCTCTCAACGCCTTACAAACAGCCCTAACACAAGGTGAGACCTTAGGGGAAGAGGAGGAAGGAAAGGAACTAAGGATGGGAGGTCTCCGACTATTGTATGCCTTGAAGGGTCAAGTAGATGACAAGAAGACCACATCTAGGGGTCTCATATTTGTTGACATGAAGATAAATGGGAAGGACCCTTAGGCCATGATTGATACGGGAGCGACCCATAACTTTGTCACCAAATCTGAAGGAAAGCGACTAGGCTTGAAGTTAGAGAAAGACAAAAGCTATATCAAGGCTGTCAACTCGGCAACCCGCCAGTACATGACACATCTAAATTAGTCCCTATCGAGTTGGGGGCATGGATAGGGAAGACCAACCTAATGGCAATCCCAATAGATGACTTTCAAGTAATCTTGGAGATAGAGTTCCTACAAGACAACAAGGCCATGCCTATGCCTTGCTTGGAATTACTTTGCATGTCCGGAGAGACTCCATGCATGATCTTTGCTGTTTCTAAGAGAGATGGAGAGAAGTTGATCTCAACCCTACAGATGAAGAAGGGTTTGAGGAGGGGGGAAATGATCTATTTGGCGGCACTAAAGGTAGAGACCAAGGAGCCGGCCCATGACCCTGTGCCTAAAGCTGTGTGCAAGGTCTTATATGAGTTCAAGGACATGATGCCCAATGAACTCCCAAAGAACTTACCTCCACGATGAGCCACTGACCATTAGATAAAGATTATCCATGGGGCAAAGGCACCTTACCGAATGGCTCCTCCGGAGCTAGTTGAGCTTTGGAAACAATTAGATGGGTTGTTAGAAGCAGGCTTCGGGCAACCCTCCAAGGCACCTTATGGGGCGTCTGTGCTCTTCCAAAAGAAACATGATGGGAGCCTGAGATTGTGTGTAGACTACAGGGCTTTAAACAAGGTGATAGTGAGAAACACCTATCTAATTCTTTTGATTGCAGACATGTTTAACTAGCTTGGAGGGGTCAAATACTTCACAAAGCTGGATTTAAAGTCAGGATACTACCAGGTTCGCATTGTGGAAGGTAACGAGCCAAATACCACTTGCGTCACGAGATACGACGCGTTTGAGTTCCTCGTCATGCCATTTGGGCTAGCAAATGCCCCAACCATATTTTGTACCTTAATGAATGAGATATTTCATGACTGCCTAGACATTTGTAGTGGTATACCTTGATGACTTTGTTGTCTATAGTTCTACCTTGGAGGAGCATGTAAAGCACATCCGCACTGTCTTCAGCCTATTGAGATTTATATGTAAAGAAAGAAAAATTTTCATTTGCACAGGAGAGCATTGGATTCCTAGGCCATGTTGTTGGTAAGGGACAAGTGAAAATGGACATAGAGAAGGTCAGGGCCATCCAAGAGTGGAAGCTGCTGATCGGTGTGAGTGAGTTGCGATCATTTTTGGGACTGGCTAACTATTGTTGCCACTTCATCACGGGGAATTCAGGGAAGACCGCACCACTTATTGACTTGTTGAAGAAAGACCGACCATGGGCATGGTTAGACACTTGCCACCAAGCATTTGAAAGATTGAAGTTTGTTGTGGCCTCCAACCTAGTATTAGCCTTGCCTAACTAAACTAAGCCTTTTTAAGTGTAAACTGGTGCTTTTGATTTTTCTCTTGGAGGTGTTTTGATATAGGATAATCACCCCGTGGCTTTTGAGACCAGGAAGCTGTTTGAGATGGAGAGGCGCTACACAGCCCAAGAGAAGGAGTTGCTAGCTGTAGTGCATTGCCTTCGAGTATGGAGACATTACTTGCTTGGGTCCAGTTCCGTTGTGAAGATAGATAATGTGGCAGTGTCCCACTTCATGAGTTAGAAGAAGCTAACCTCGAAGCAAGCTTATTGGTAAGAATTCCTATCAGAGTTTGACTTGACATTGGAGTATAAGTCAGGATGAACCAACACCATTGCAGATGCCCTGAGCCATAAAGCTAAACTCGTGGCATTGACACAACAAGGACAACAGAGTGCTTCCTAGCTGAATAGAACCTTGCTAGACCGAGTTCGGGAGGGACTCTAGATGGATCCCCAAGCCAAAGTGTTATGGCTTCTAGTGGAGAGCGGCAAGACATAATGATTTTAGACCAAGGGCGGGCTCTTATACACCAAAGGGGGCGGGCTATATGTTCTGCGGTCCGGGGAACTGAGGAGAGAATTGATGCAGGAGTGTCTTGACACTCTATGGGTAGGTCATCAGGGATGGTGCCGAACCTTTGTGTTGCTAGAGCAAGGGTATTTCTGGCCATGCATGCGAGACAACGTGATGGAGTATGTCAAGAAGTGGGGTATGCTAACATGACATGGTCGAGAGAGAAACCTTTTGGGTTGCTTGAGCCATTGCCAGTGTCTTAAAGGCCATGGGAGAGTGTCTTCATGGATTTCATCTCCTCTACCAAAAGTAGGGGAGTATGAGACGATTTTGGTGGTAGTGGACAGATTCTTAAAGTATGTTACCTTCATCCCAGCTTTAATTGATTACTCAGCAGAAAAGATAGCCTACTTGTTTGTGAAAAATTTGGTGAAGTATTGGGGAGTGCCCTAGAACATTGTTAGTGACCAAGATCCAAGATTCACAGCGCGGTTTTGGACTGAGTTATTCAAGCTCCTTGGGACAGTTAAACTTCTCAACAAGTGGCCACCTTCAGATTGATGGCTAGACTGAGCATTTGAATGCCTTATTGGAGGAATACCTTCGACACTTTGTAAGTGCCAATCAGAAGAATTGGGTGAATTTGCTGGACATCGCTCAATTCTATTTCCACTTGCAATAGAGTTCTTCCACAAATAAGAGCCCATTTGAACTTGTGACAAGGAAGTAGCCATGCATGCCACACACCGTAGCCGCTGGTTACCAAGGAAGCAGCTCCAGAGTTTACCACTTCACCAAGGATTGGCACAAGAATGTAGAGATTGTCTGAGCCTATCTAAAGAAAGCCTCACAAAGAATGAAGAAATAGGTTAATCAGAAGAGGAAGCTTGACAAGTTCAAAGTTGGAGACTTAATGCTCGTAAAGCTAAGGGCCAAAAAACTTAAGTACCTTTGCCATGTTCATCAGGGACTAGTTGCAAGTACGAATGGCCATTTCCAATCATTGCACGAGTGGACAAAGTCTCCTACAAAGTCTAGCTACTAGCTTGGCTTAAGCTTCATCCGGTCTTCCATGCTAGCCTTCTGAAGCCTTATCATGCAAACAAAGAAAATCCAGTATGAAGCAACCCCACACGACCCACAACTTATGTCACTACAAATCCTTCTAGAGAAGTTGATCGTATCGTGGCTGAGCATTGAGTGCAAGTCCTTTCAGGCAAAATGATCCAGATGGAATACTTAGTGAAATGGAAGGGCCTATCAGATATAGAAGCAAACTGGGAACCCGCAAGTACCTTGTTTGCCTTCATCGACCTAATCGAAGCCTATCTTGAAAAGAAGTCGACGAGGGCATCAACCAACTAAGTTGTGGAGAATGTCATGACCATTTTGTCCAGCGCTGTTCGTAGGGCTATGACCAGTGACACTTAGCCCTTTTGTTCCCTTTTTTAGCCTGATGGCATTATTGTAAATAAGTCTAGTATGATTTTCTAGGGGGGTGGATATTCCCTTTTGGTATCCTAGTAAAGGCTTAATATTTACCTTGTAGGGGAGTGACAGATTATCAAGGAGTGTAGCCTCTGAGCCTTACCCCTATAGTTGATGTGGCTCGGTGCTGCTACATACTGTGCCTGGTGATCCCTTTTAGCTTTAAATTGTAATGCTTTTTTGTTAATGCAATGTAATAGCTCATTTCCTTCTTGTTGTGTGTGTGTGTGCTTGACTGGTCTTTCCTTGTCTTGTCTGTGTTGTGGCTTGCTTAGCGTAGTGTTGCTTGGCATGTTTTGTTTAGTATAGACTAACTTGCGTCGTTGGGTGCGAGACAAGTGCCTCACGGAAGCGTTGAACTAGGGTTGTCCATGACAATAGGGCCTCACAGGCTTGCAATAGGCCTAGCTGTGGACACCCTCCCCGTACCCGGAAGCAAGAACTTTTCTCCTTAAAGAATCATGATTCTCCCAGAATTTTCAAACCTATTTACCCAAGAGGAATTCTATCGATTGGACGGATATATTTGATTCCCAGCCATTTGGTCTGCAGATATCTGATCACTTCAGCCAATGAATTTTCCTCTCCCTGTGCTCATTATGTTATTAGAAATCACACTGAATCTTCTCATTCCTACTTGCTACCGAAGCTGGGAGAACAAACATGGAAAGAAAGTAGATGGGCATGCATGACAAAAGACTCTTCAAAAGGACCAACTTCCCTCCTTTGGACAAATACCTGCCTTTCCATGCCACTAAATTTTTCTCCAATCTTTCAATCACTAAGTTCTACAAAGACTTAGAAGTAGGCCTAGCACCAATCATCAACTCCAAGAAAGAAGAGGGTAAAGACTCCATAGCACAACCCAAAATGCTTGACAGCTCTCCATTAGACACATAACCAGTTGTCATCAGCTTGGTTTTACTTAAATTCACTTTTAATCCAAATGCTGCCTCTACGATGAGAAGAATACCTTTGAGATTCTGGAAATCATCTGAATTTTACCCACCAATAAAAATAATAAGTCATTTGCAAACTGAATAAGATGAATAGAAGAACCCCTTTGCCCTGCTACAAATCCTTCAACAACCCGCAACCATCCGGTTTAATAACCAATCTACTAAGAAGCTCTACCACCATAATGAATAGGTAAGTTGATAAAGGGTCATCTTTCCTTAAGCCTTTGCTACTCTGAAAGAAGCCTTTTGGGGAGACCCACTAATCAAAATGGAAAACACAAGAGACGAGGCAAGACACAAACACTTATCCAATTCCTCCTTTTCTGCCCCAAAGCCATCCGCCATACGACATAATCAAGAAGGGACCGGTTGACATGATCATATGTTTTTTCCATGTCGGATTTTTTTTTTGATAAGAAAAAAGGATTAGATAAATCACTAAAGAAAAAGAGAGGACAAAAAATAAGGGGGTTGAGAGATCCTGCGAAAACACACAAAACCAAAAGAGATACAAAAGAGAAGACTAAATCAATCCAACAACCAAGTCCCAATCCCTAATCAAGCCACCCCTATGGTCATTGTCACATTCTGGGATTCTTCTAGCCCAAAACAAAAGAAAGTTCTTAGCCTTCCTATAAACTTGGATGAACGGCTCAACATAGCTATCAAATTTTTTTGTTATTTCTCTTGCGCCAAACAGCCGTAGGAACCATACACCAAATTAGCATTGAAAGCAGAGGTCCACCAACTAGATAAAATAGAAAGCACATTGGAAGATAAAGCCCAGGTCATACCAAAATCTCTAAGCATAACACTCCAAACCTCCACCGAAAAAGGACAATGCAACAAAGTATGGAAATTGATTCCCCATTCTTATAGCACAACAAACATATATTAGGCAAGTACATCCCTTTCTAACTCAACACATCCAATGTAGAGATTTTTCCTGTAGATGCTGTCCATAAGAAAAAGAAAACTTTTAAAGGAACCGTATGGTTCTAAATGTCCTCCACGGAATCCCCGAGTCTGAGCCTGCCGCGATAAATAATAACAAGATTTCATTGAAAATCTACCTCCTATGCTCACCAGCCATCTTCTCTCATCAGCCTGGTTAAAGTGAACAGACTCAACCATCAACCTTTTCAGCAAAGAACAAATTTGAGGAATCTGTCAATCATAAGCATCCTTGGCCAATTGATTCTCAACCATAAAGTAAACCGCCGGATAAAGGTCTTTAAGGGGCCTATTTCCACACCAAATATTAGTCCAAAATGCACTCCTATCACCCTTACCCAAATCATAACAAATCCCTTTCTGAAATAAATCCAGGTAGTGCATAATTCCTTTCCATAAACTCGTACCATGGTGGTGATTGATATCCTTTAGGTTCCAAGCATCATTAATACCGTATTTCTCCATCACTACTCTCTTCCACAACCAGTTCTCATTTGAACCCAATCTCCATAACCATTTGCAAATGAGGGCAGTGTTCATATCAAACAAATGATGAAGACCCTAACCACCTTTGGATTTAGGGGAGCAGACCTTGTCCCATGCCACCAAATGCAAACTGGCTTTTTCTTCCCCTCCCCCCCTCCAAAGAAACTCCCTTTGCAACCTCTCAATTCTAGAAGCCACCACCTTATGAATATTTAGTAACGACATATAGTCAACTAGGATGTTGGCCAAAGCTGCCTTTAGCAAAGTCAACCTACCACCTTTAGAAAGATAATTGGGTTTCCAACTTGTCAATCTTCTTTGGATTCTTTCAATGACTAGGTTCCACACATTTACCCTCTTATACGTTGCCCCCAAAGGAAGGCCTAGATAAGTCACTGGGAGAGAGCTAGTCTTACATCTTAAATCAACAGCAAGCATATCAAGATTGGGAACATCGCCTACCGCAATCAAAGCACTCTTGCCAAGATTGACTTTAAGGCCTGTCACACCTTCAAAGCATTACAAAATACAATGAAGAAATCTGATTTGTCTTTAGGAATTAGCATAAAGGATCAACGTATCGTCCGTAAACTGAAGATGAGAGACTACTACCGGGCCAGAACCAATATGGAAACCCTCCAACATCCCCACTAAAATCGCTTGAGTAATTATTGCACCCATAACCTCAACCACCAAGAGAAAAAGCTGCGGGGAGATGGGATCCCCTTGACGAATACCACGAGAGCAACCAAAATAACTAGTTGGGATTCCATTAACCAAGATAGAGAAGGAAGCCAACCCCATGCATTTCGTGACCCAGTTACGCCATTTCACACCAAAACCAAACCTCCAAAGGATATCCAACAGGAAACCCCAACCCACGTGATCATACACTTTTTCCATATCAACTTTGCAAATGACCCCTGGGATGCCATCCCTGATACGAGTATCAATGCACTTATTAGCGTATAGGGCTCCATCTAAAATGGATCTTCCTTTCAAAAAAGCACCTTGGGCATGGGAGATTACCGAGGGGAGGACTACCTTAAGCCTGAAAGTAAGACATTTGAAGATAATTTTATATGTACTTCCCAGAAGACTAATTGGCTAAAAGTCACCAATCTCTTCCACACCTTCCTTTTTGGGAATACGAGAAATGTAAGTAGCGTTACTCCCCTTATCAAGAATTTCCTTATGAAAGAAATCCTCAAAAACCATCATCAAATCCCTCTTAAGTATGTCCCAACAAACCTTGTAGAAGGCTATTGGGAAACCATTAAGTCTAGGGGCATTACCATTAGTCATCTCCCAAATGGCCGCTTTGGCCTCATCTTCTGAGAATGGTTGTTCCAACTAGGCTGCATCACGCTCTGAAATTTGGGGAAAAGTTAACTCTTAAACCGTATGCTGCCTATTACATTGCTCGGAGAAAAGAGAAATATAGAACTCTTCTAACTTCGCACGAATATCTCATTCTTTGTCCAAATATGTGTTGTCCACTTTAAGGCGATAAATTGCATTAATACTCCTACGACAACTTGCCATCTTATGAAAAAACGAAGTATTATCATCCCCTTCTTTAAGCCAGTGAACCCTCGACTTATGCTTCCACATGATTTCTTCCATTTCAAGCACCCATCCATATTCATCCTTAGTTGCCATACGACTAATCCTTTTGTCCCCCGAAAGGCGAACATTAGCATCCTTCTCATCAATCTTCTGAATACATATGAGGGCTTTGGATTTCCTATCATCAATGATGCAAACACTTTTTTATTCCAAGCCCTGAGCTGTTCACGAATGAACTTTAACTTTAGGCAAAAAATTTGACCTGGAGTCCCTGAAAAGGAACAAGAATCCCACCAATTCCTTACATTGTCCACAAAACTAGGGTGTTTCGTCCACATCAACTGAAACTAAACGGGTTTGGGATCTTCGGAGGGGGCACCCCCTCCCAAAAGAATGGGGGTATGGTCAGAAACCGGTTTTGGAAGAGATAATGCATACATTGGAGCGAAAAGGTCATCCCATTTGGAAGACACTGAAAATATTTTAAGCTTACTCATAGTAGGGGCCGCTTGAAAATTAGACCATGTAAAAACGAGGTTCTGGGATCACAATGTCCATCAAATCCTTTCTATCAATAAAGTTCTCAAACAACTCCATACCCCTTGTTCTTCTAACACCTTTGAGACAATCTTCCATATAAAACACTTCATTAAAATCACCCCCAATACGCCAAAGAAAGTTATGGCCCCTCTGAATTCTTTCTAACTCAACCAAAAAGTCAGAAAGGAAAACAGAATTAGTAGGCCCATAAACGCATGTGATCATCCAAGAATGAGGGTCGCCCCTAAAATGAACAAGGACTGAAAGAGAAAACCTGCCCACATCACTGGCTACTGACTCCACCCTATTCTTATTCCATTCGATGGGAATACCCCCAACCCTACCAATTGAAGTCAAAGAAATCCAACCTGTTTCTCTAAAACAACTTATCTCTTTAATCACAGTGGGCAAACCGACTCCTGTTTAGTCTCTTGCAACATAACACCGTCCACCCTGTGAGAATTGCATAAATCTTGAATAACTCGCCTTTTATCTTTATTGCCCAGACCCCTAATGTTTCATGAGATAATTCTAATCTTCATTTAGACATTCCTTTTATCCCACGTGACCTTCGCTCCACAGATCAACCCACAGAAGTTTCCCCTTTTTCATATGATATTAACAATCAAGATTTTTTATTTCCTGTGTTAATCTGGTCCCCTTTTGCTTATTCTAAGAATGCTTGCCATCACTATTGTTCCGCAACTTTTCTAGAGCAACCAAAAAAACCCAGGCTTCCTCCTCCACACTTTCGAAAGACATTCCCATCACTCGACTTACCTCCTTCATATGCTCCAAAACCCAGGAGGAGACGTCAGCAACAGGAGCAACATCTTCATCCACCATAGTCATAACCCAACCATCCCCACAATGATTTAACTTGACATTCTCCCCAATGGACCGACCAAAGT
>JAOXJP010114342.1:0-14028 GCA_025762735.1 Platanus orientalis
ATTGTGGACTTCAAGGACATATGAGATTTGAGTACAAGAAGGAGCATGATTGGAAAAATCATCACTCTTTGAAAAGAAAATAGCAAGAAAGTACAATATTATAAAAATGGATGATAAAAATTCTTTTCTCTTAAAATTTAGGAAAAAGAGAAAACTTCAAGAATTTGAAGAAAAGAAGGTTGGGTGACTTAAATTCCAAAAGCCAAAACAAAGGAAGCAAAATAATGAAATTAAGAAAACTAACCTGGCTCCTATAAAACAAATTTGGGTAAATGTTAGTGACCTTAAAATATTAAACTATAATGTTTAAATGAATTTCTTCTTATGTGTTAAATAGGTAAATATTTTTTATGCTTAATTGTTATTTTCTCATTTTTTTCATGCATAAATTAAGGGGGAGTGTAATTGCATGAAAATTGGAGAGATATGAAAATGGAGGAGTAACTTGTGCTTATAGGGAAACACTTGAAAATCTCAAGTGAATGAAATTTTTGTATTTAAATTAGTATATTAACTCAGGGGGGGGGGCTTTTGAATCTCTTATAAATTATGTCATTGATGATTTTTTGTGTGGACTTAATAGTATAATGTTGTGAAAAATGTTAATTAGTATTTTTTTTTTGGAGCTTAAAATTATGTGCCTTATAGTAAAATTTTTAACTCCAAATAGGCATAATGATATGATCTCAATATATCTACTAAGGGGGAGTTGCATCATATAGTAATATCAATTTGAATTATGCCTTCAACAACTTGTGTTAAATAGTTAATTTTTTTTGGACTGAATCAATATCCATAGATTTACCATAGTTAAATCTATTTTTGCTAAATTCATGCTTTGAAGTTATTTATATATTTTTTCTAAATTAATGCACCTTTTAGAGAAAGGTATATTGTTCTTGATGTGTTACAAGAAGACATCACATTTTAAGGGAGGACCCACCCTTTGTCAACTCATGCCAAAAAAGGGGAGATGAATTGACAAGAAGGGAACTATGAGGTAGATATTTGTACTAGGATTTTATTTGTAAATTTTTATTGTTTTGACATGGAATTAACAAAGGGGGAGATTCTTAGGTTTTTGTATTGTCAATGTTCATGCACAAAACAATGTGTGTACATGTAGTTGTTAGGTTGTTTAGGACTTTATAATGTAAATTAAATACCCAAGTGCCCAAGAAGAGAGTCCGGGAAAGTACCAAGAAGATGGACTCGGAGTTGAAATGACCAAGCCAAAGAGACTAAAGCGTTATTAAGGAATTCCTAAGTCTCAAGTGCTAGCTACTTCAAGGAAGCCAACATCCAGAATCTGAGGGTAAAATGATAAAATGTTGGTAAGTGGTAAAGGGGTGTTTGGGTATGGACCTAATCTTAGGTGGATTTAGAGTGAATTAAAAATGGATGACCCAAACCTAGAAAAGGTTCCATAGATATTAGATTAAGGTTGGATCAAAATTGGAAAAAATTAAATTGTGCTAAAAAGGAAATATGACTCAACTTAAAATGGTCATATCTTTTGATCCAAGTGTCTGCTTGTGATCCATAAATATTCAAATTGAACGGTTCAATGAGATGCATTTTAAAATGAAAAATTATATGCTCAATATTTTTAAATGACTATATTTTTGACCCTTTGAAAAGCAATGTAGGGAATATTTGAATGAGTTTCTCCACTCTATAAATAACGGCACTAACCCTAATGAATATATAACTCCTATGCTTGAGAAAATAGTCAAATCTTTGTGAAAAGAGAACAAGAGAGAGAGCCAATAAGCCTATGAGTTCAACCATTGTTGGTCTATGACCTTGAGAGTTGTTCTATATAATTAAATCCATTCAAAGTCACTTATAACCTTCCCAAAATATTTTAGTTACATTTGTTGGAAGCAAGAAAAAGTGTTTCTATAAGTTAAATTCATCTACATAAGAGACATCCTGAAGAACGAAGATTCCTTCATCTTCAACATGTTCGTAGCCTTCGTCGGAGTCACCGAAGGCAGATTCTGAACCTTTCTCGGAGTCACCAAAGGCACGTTCGTGAAGAACTTGCCGGAGTCACCAAGTGCGGGTTGGTCTATCAAAGTCATTGGCAGGGGCGTGTACACTAGAGTCATTAGGAGTGCACTTATAAGGGAGTGGATTCTCTATTACTTGTAAGTAAATCCTCTGGTTTATTAATTTTTCCTATAATAGTTAGTGATCTATTTAATAAAAATCAAATAGACTCGGAGGAGCCAATTGGAGAGTGGACGTAGGTCAGAGGGCCGAACCACTATAAATTTGTAGTGTTGTGATTTGGTTGCATTTTCTCTTTAGTGATTGTTTATGTTTATTTTGATTATGCAAAATAGCCTAACACACTAAGTGACTCTAATTAAGGTTAAAATTAAAAGATTAACTTAACAATATTAGGAAATTTATTAGCTCTGCTCCCACTCTACTATAGGTAATCCTATAGTGCATGATGGAGCCCCGTGGTCTATGATTAATTCATAGAAAAGAGATTTACTTAATTAAAAGAATTTTCATTGCATAATTAATTAAAAAAAATTAAGTAAATCATAAAAATGGTGAATAAATTATTTAAAAGAATTTAAATAAGTTTAAAGATCCTATTCACCCCCTCTAGGATCCATTTCGGGATATTTCAATTGGTATTAGAGCATTCCTAGTTTTTTCAATTGTTTGTCTCTTAATTTACTTGCTTACTACTACTCTTGCACTTTACATGTTTGATAATATTCTTAAGTAGACACATTGTAACACACACTCACTTAGACCATTTTAAAAAGATTAAAATCAATCCCAACAACTAAACATGGGGTAGAAGAATTTTTATATCCTATTCACCCCCCTTTAGGATAACCTAATAGGTATTTCAATTGGTATTAAATCATAGGTTACTTATATAAGGCTTAACAACCCGAGGAAGATCCTAGCATAAATCCTAAATGGCTAAAGAAGATAGTGGTATGCCCATTACTATACCTCCATTCTTTAATGGAAGTGACTACGGGTATTGAAAATCTCGGATGAAGGTCTTCCTTAATGCATACGACCCTAGAGTTTGGAGTGCAATAGTCGATGGCTATACACAGCTTGACAAACCATGAAGTGAGTGGACTCCTACTGAGGCGGATGCTCACAAGTTCAACTTTAGGGAATTGAATGTCAATAGCAAGTGGCTTAACCTCAGATGAGTTTAGGAGAATATCTCATCTAAAAACGCTAAAGGAAGCATGAAAACTTTTCTCAGTTACCCATGAGGGTACGAATGCCGTAAAAATGTCCAAGCTTCAAATGTATACGACACAAGTTGAAGCTCTAAGGATGGAGGAGGATGAAGAAATCTCCTAATTCAATGCCAAGCTATCTAACTTGGTTAATGTTATGCAAAGTCTAGGGGAGGATATTCCAGAATCAAAAGTAGTTTGAAAAGTGCTTAGGTCTCTCCCTAAAAGGTTTAGACCTAAGGTAACCGCCATTGAGGAAAGCAAAGACTTAAAGACCATAAAACTAAAAGAGTTGATTGGATATCTTCAAACATCTAAAGCGGCCATTAAGGAATTCACCAAAAAGAAGAGAATTTCCCTTAAGGTAGTCAAGAGGTTCAAGAAGCTCTTTTGGAGAAATACTAAGGATTACTTCAAGAACAAACAAATGAGAAGATTCTTCCCATGGCTATAAGAAGAAGGATTTCTTTAGGGAACCTCCCATTTGCTATGAGTGCCAAGGGAGATGACACATTGTTGATGATTGTGGCAACAAAAAGAACAAGTACAGGCCTAAAGGCAAGGCCATGGATGCAACTTAGAAAGATGACTCCAAAGCCTTAGAACAAGAGTCTCAAAATAGTGAGGAAGGTCTCTCATTAGAGATTAAAGCCTTCATGGTATTTGGTACTCCCATGGGGTTACTTATGGACACTTGTGACTCTAACAGTGATGGTGAGGGAGATGAAGCGGATGAGGAAACCTATGTTGCACAAGAGGCTTTTGATGACCTCTTAATACAAAGTGTCGAGTTGGAAAAGAAAAATAAACAGCTTAAGAGGGAAACTAATGAGTTGACTGAAAAGTCAAGGTCCCTAAGAGACACCGTCTCAATCCTCCAACAAGGGTCCTTTTTGGAAAGTGAAAAATAACTTGAGCTCTCTAAAGTAAAGAAGAGGAAACCTATGTTGCACAAGAAGCTTTTGATGACCTCTTTATACAAAGTGTCGAGTTGGGAAAGAAAAATAAACAGATAAAGAGGGAAACTAATGAGTTGACTAAAAAGTTAAGGTCCCTAAAAGACACCGTCTCAATCCTCCAACAAGGGTCCTCTTCGGAGAGTGAAAATAACTTGAGCTCTCTAAAGTAAACCAATCCCTCCTAAATACTACAAAGGGGATAAATTTAAAGATTAGTGACTTAGAAAAGAAACTCAATGATGTTAGATTGTTTCTAGGGGTAGAAAAAGATAATAGAAAACATGAGAAAAATAGACTTCTTGAGGACAACAAAAAATTTTCCACCAATGTTCAAAAGCTTGAGGAAAAACTCAAAACCTTTGACGGGGAAAAAGGTAGACCACTGGTGATAAGTCTCTCATCCAAGAGTTAGAGGACCAAGTTAAGACATTGACCAAAATGAACAAGAGCCTAAACATGACTTATGCTGACATCACAAGGAAGTCTCTAGATTATCTTAAGAGAATCAAGGAACTTGAAGAGGACAATAGGAAGGACGTGTCTATGGTGGCTCAAGGATATGAGCACCTTGAAACATGATCACCATGGGAAAGGATCATGGACACATGATTAGTCTTGGATTTGACTCCAATCCTAGTGCCTCTTCATCTACACAAAGGCCCTACATCTCTTTGTCAAAGCTACCAACAAGGTTCAACCACCTTCTCGACCCTTATTCAAGGGAAAAGCTTCCATGAATATAGCTTGGAAAAAACCAACTCAAGCCCAATTTTGGTCTTATGCTCAAGTGGTTAAAGGTACACCCAAAGCTTAACCTTATTCTTATGCCAAGGAGGCATGGAATAAGTTTTAAGAAAATAAGGCTTTTACTTCAAAAGAGTATCCAGGGGATGGATCTACTTCTAGGATGGGCAAAGGACAATCTAAACAACTTAGAAGACCTCAACAATTCCTAAAAAATGAACTAACTAGAAGGTACAACTCACAATCCTACAACTCAAGAAGGCCCCTATTCTATTACTTCTATTATGGACTAGAAGGGCATATTAAAGTGGATTGTAGGAAGATAAAAAATGACATTAAGTCTCAATGGATGTAAACTTCAAGGAAGAGGCATGTAGAAAATAATGTCAACAAGAAGAAATATTTTCAAAAGTTGAAAATAGGAATCTTTAAAGGAAGGAGTTGGACCAACACCAAAATGCCAAGAGGCAAGCTCCTAGAGCCCCCATTATAAAAAGGAAATGGGTGAGAAAGGAGGAAACCAAGTGTTTGCTCATTTACTCCGCTCTTAGAGCCAAAAACACATCAAGATGGTATCTTGATAGTGGGTGCTCAAGATACATATCTGGTGAGAGGGACTTGTTTGCTCTTCTTGTGGAAACCCAAGGTGGATTGTTACCTTTGGTGATGTAACACTGCCAAGATCTTAGGGGTTGGGACCATAGTCACCTCCGGTATTCCATAACTCACTAAAGCCTTATATGTGCAAGGACTAAAACATAATTTGGTGAGTATAAGTCGAATTTGTGACAAGAGATTCCTTGTGCAATTTGACAAGGATGGGTGTGCTATTAAAGAGTTTCATAAAGAAAAAATCTTAGCCGAAGGAGTAAGGACAAGTGACAATTGCTATGTCATAGATCTTCACCCCTAAGTAATGGACACGTGTCTCATATCCCAACAAGATGAAACCAATCTTTGGCACCAAAGATTAGGTTATCTCAACTTTAGGGATCTTGCCAAGCTTAGCAAAAAGGGAATAGTCAAGGACCTTCCCAAGCTAAGCAAGATTGACAACATTTTATGTTAAGGATGTCAAATGGGTGAACAAGCTAGAGTCTCTCACAAAAAGACTACCATAATAGGGAATTCTAGACCCCTAGAGCTTCTCTACATGGACTTAGTTGGTCCTACTTGAACGGAGAGTATAGGTGGTAGAAAATGTTTCATGGTGGTGGTTGATGATTTTTCTAGATTTACTTAGGTAGCATTCTTAAGAGAGAAATCTGAGGCCTTCAAAGAATTTCTTAAAATTTGCAAGAGAATTCAAGTAGAGGACCTAACTATCAAATGCATTTAAAGCGACCATGGAAGGGAATTTGAGAATTATAAATTCTTAACTTGGTGTGAAGACTTTGGAGTGAAACATGAATTTTCAGCCCCAAGACTCCTTAATAAAATGGAGTGGCTGAAAGGAAGAATAAAACACTTCTTAATATGGCTATATCGATGCTTATAAGCAAAACATAGCCAAAAGGTTTTGGGCTGAGGCAATTAGTACTGTTTGTTATGTCTCAAACTGTGTCTAACTTAGATCAAGAATGGACAAAACAACCTATGAATGGTGGAGCTGAAAAAATCCAACTATTAAGTACTTTAAAGTATTTGGCAACACATGTTATGTCATTAGGGATGAAGAACACCTTGGCAAGTTTGATGAGAAAATTGATGAGACCATGTTCCTAGGATACTCAACTACTAGTAGAGTCTACCGAGTCTACAAAATAAGGACTCTCACTATCGAAGAGTTACTTACTGTAGTGGTAGACGATCATGAGACAACTCAAGTGCAAGGAGACATGCCTATTGTGTTGTCAAATCATGAGATTGAGAGCCCATCTCACATACAGATTGAGGGATCCCAAAAGGATTAAGAAGAACACTCATCTCAAACTAGTTTCAAAGATGATGTTGAAGAAGTTCAACCTTAATCCAAGAATAAGAGGATCACTAAGGGATTGTCATGAGATGACATCATTGGTGATCACAACACCGTTGTGAAGACTAGGAGACAAATTAAAAACATCCTAAGTCACTTTTGCTTTACATCCAAGATAGAACCGAAAATAGTTAAAGAGACTCTAAATGATCCGGATTGGATCATGACCATGCAAGATGAACTACATCAATACAAAAGAAATGATGTGTGGTTCCTTATAGAAAGACCTCTTGACAAGAATACCATTGGTACTAAATGGATCTTTAAGAATAAATACAATGAACATGGTACGGTGATAAGGAACAATTCTAGACTTGTTGTAAATGGGTATGTTCAAATAGAGGGCATTGACTTTGATGAGACATTTGTCCCTGTTGCACGTTTGGAGTCCATTAGGATTCTTTTGTCCATTGCATGCTACCTAAAATTAAAATTATGTCAAATGAACATGAATAATGCATCTCTAAATGGGATACTCCAAGAAGAAGTATAAGTAGAGCAACCAGAGGGATTTGTTGACCCTCACTTGCCTAAGTACAAATATAAACTCAAGAAGGCTCCTCAAACAAGCTCCAAGAGCTTGGTATGAGAGGCTCACTGGCTTCCTTCTTGATCACCATTTTAATAGAGAAAGTGTGGACAAAACACTCTTCATCAAAAAACAAAATGTTCACATACTCATCACATAAATCTATGTTAATAATATCATTTTTGGGTCAACAAGTGATGAAATGTCACATGGTTTTGTCCAAACAATGAAATCAAAACTGGAAATGAATATGAAAGGAGAACTAAGGTTCTTCTTAGGTTTCAAATGAATCAAACTAATGATAGCATATTTTTTTAGCCAAACCAAGTTTACAAAAGACCTAGTGTCAAAGTTTGAATTGCATGAATCCAAGCCTACTAGTACTCCTATCAGCACAAGTGACAATACCACAAAGGATCTTGAAGGGGTTGAGGTGGATTCCATATACTACCAGAGTATTATAGGCAACTTGCTATTCTTAACAACAAGTAGACCTAACATATCCTTTAGTATAGGTGCTTGTGCAAGATACCAAGCATCTCCTATGGAGTCATATCTCAAAGTTGCTAAGAGAATAATTTGCTATGTCCATGGGATAATGGACTTTGGGTTATGGTACCCATTTTACACCATATATGAGATTATGGGATACTCAGATGCTGATTGGGTTGGTGATGTGGAGGATCGCAAGAGCACGAGTGGAAGTTATTTTTATATAGAAAATAGTCTTGTATCTTGTCATAGTAAGAAACAAAACTCCATCTCATTATCAACTATAGAGGCTAAGTACATTGCAGTCGAGTGTTGATGCACTCAATTTCTATGGATGAAGTAAATGCTCAAGGATTATGAGTTAAATCAAGACACTATGAGTCTATTTGTGGATAAAAAGAGTGCGATTGATATCTCAAAGAATCCTGTACAACACTCAAGGATAAAACACATCGACATAAGGCATCATTTCAATAGACAACTTGTGGAAGAGAAAGTTGTCTCCGTAGACTATGTCAAGACAGAGGATCAATTGACTGACATTCTCACAAAGCCTCTTGACTCCAATAGGTTTGAGTACCTCAGAAATGTAATAGGATTATGCACACTCAACTGAGCTATCCATGCATTGGTGCACATAGGTGTTTGGGGTTGGCATCTCTTTGTGCATTATGGGTCTGGGGGCATGGTAGTCCAATCACCTAGTGGTCATAACCTTCTCAAGACCTCACACAACCTTTAAAATAGAGTGCCAAGGGGCCCAAAACCCTTTGTCCCATGCAGAGCCTCAAAAACACCTCAGCCTGCCTGAACAGGCTTACTTGATTGATCATGACTTTGGTGATCGATCAGGTCTTGATCGATTACTAAAAACGTAATCAATCAGGAGGGCAAACCTGGACAGAGGTTTGCATGGCCGTTAAACGAGACCTGTGCTCATTTTTGGGTGGTTTCTTGCGTCTGTTGAGTCCATTTGAACTCTTCTCAGCCCCTGAATCCTTTTGGCTTCCTTTCCATCTCCTCCAAACCCTTGTTGCTCACATCTTCACCGGAGCAAATGGCAAGGGTCAAGCAAGTGGCCTCCAAGAAGGCCACGAGCACAATAGCAGTTCCTCTCAATATCACCCTATTTTGGCCTCAAAACGGCCTCTGCACTAGCACACTAATAGGGGCAAAGCCCCAGCCAAGTCATCTCAAGGTCCTATGAAGTGTTGGACCAAAGGCAAGGATGGGAACCTTGGCTCATATAGTCCATGCCGCAATGCGGCAAATCTTGCCAAGTATGAAGGTCATTTTGTTGGTAGGAGGATGATTAGCGAGAGGTGTGTGATGACGGGTGTCCTCCAAACAGTCCAATATATCAAGACCTTGGATTCAAGAGGTTGGTTACCTCTATTCCAGCTTAAGGGCACGATCCAAGAGGAAGGTGTTCGGCTGTTCTATGCTAATGTGTTTGACATAAACTATGTCAACTTCCCCTTCCACACCTATTTTTGTGAGATGTCGATCCTCGTTAACCCGAATCTCATTGCCCATGTTCTTGGGATCCTAGGGGTAATGGAAGGAGTTATCCCATTCCTACACAATCTCTCCTTTGAAGAGAAAAAAGATCTCACAATGCAGATTTGCATCAAGAATCACAGCTGGACCATAGGCATCAAGGCTGTGAAGTGCAAGCCATTAGTTCGGTTTCTACACAGGGTGTTTACCTACAATTTGTATGCCACCACCCATGGCAAAGCCCTCTCTTAGCTCCAAGCATACATTGTGGATAGTGCCATCCGAGACAAGCCCATTGATCTTCCTGCCATCATCTGTTACTTTATGATGAAGGCCTCTGAGTTTTTTCACCTTGTTGGGTGCGTCCCATTTCCAGTTATGATCACTGAACTCCTCTTCGACCAAAGTTATGATCCTTGCTCCTTCTAAAGTGAGGAGCTAGACTGCTGCGTTCACCATGGGGTCATTGCGTAAGATGGGCATTTTGTCTCTCACTGGGGAGCTTTCCAAGAAACACCCCTACAGGCACAATCCAGTCAAGGTAGTCTTTGCCATGATTCGTGCCTCACTTTCCGCGATTTTACAGACTGTGGTGTGCAAGGTCACCAAAGTATTGCGGAACCAAAAGAAAATTGTTGAACGAATCACTGCGCAGACACCTGACAATCCATTGGTGCTTGAATCCAACAGTGAACAATCTAATCCTACACTTGATGAGGAAGCTTTTGATCAAGTTAGTGGTGCATATGGTGATGATGAGGACCAACCCAATGTTGAGGGCTCTGATGAGGCTGATGATGGAGAGGAGGAGGATGATGATGATGGTGAGAGTTCCTCTAGTGGTGATGAGGAGTATATGTATGAAGAAGGATCTGAGTGATCCTATGTGGATGTGGTGCTGATTATGTCTCTCTTTTGTTAGTTTTTTTTTTGGTGGATAGGTTGTTTCTTTTTGTAGCCCGAGTGCTATAAGGGCCAATGCCAACTGTAGGTAGTATTTTTTTTAACCCTATCTGTATATGTCTTTTGATGTTATGAAATACAAAACTGTTGATCTTCTTTCTATCCTTTGTTGTTTTGTACATCCTTGGCAAAAAGGGTGAGAGATCAACTAGGTGGGGAATGTTTTTTGTTAGGTTGTTGGTAGCATGTCTAGGGGGAGTTCTAAATTTAGGGGGAGTGAAAATCAACATAAAACTTAAATCCAAGTACTCTGTATTTTTATGCACACACACTTTATTATTCAAAAGGCACGAGAAAGGTATGTGTATTCCTTTTGCAGGTCTTAAGTCAAGCATCTCAAGAGATTCAAGCCTCAACTAAGTTGGTTATAGTTGTCTTGTCCTCTTGGTCATTTACTTGTAATGGGTTTGATAGAATCTTTGTACTTGGGGGTTTTTCCATGGAATTGACAAAGGGAGATATTGTTGGGGTATAAATTTGTAATTTGTCAATCCCATGGTCAAACAATTACTTGTATGTCTTGTAAGTGTCCCTAATGTGTCCAAGATATCAAAGAAGACTCATGTGGACCAAAGATTGGGAGACAAAGCCACCAAGCTAAGCATAAACGTATAAGCATGCATCCATGTAGGCATTAGGTGGTATAACATGGCATGAAATGGCATAGGCATGTGAGTCAAACATGCATTAAACCTGGGTACAATGCCCAAGAAACCACCCCTAGATATGTGAGAAAATCCAGATTCAGGACACCCTGATCAATCACCAAAACCATGATCGATCAGGGGTCAAAATCCCAAGGCCCAAAAAAAAATCCAGCTGAACTAGCTCCATCTGCCATGATTGATCATGGCCTGATCGATCACTAAAGCCATGATTGATCATGGATTCTTGAAATGGAAGGTAGTGGAACTCACTCCAAGTCCCATGATTGATCATGGCTTCTTGAGATGGAAAGCAGCGGAACTCGTTCCAAGTCCCATGATCGATCATGGCCTGATCAATAACCAAAGCCATGATCGATCATAGGTGCAAATCCCAAAAAGCTCCTCCCCTTTTTATGATCCATGGCTAGTTTCTCTTAGGGCAAGCACTTCAAGCATTTTGAAAGTGTTAGAATCCTTACTATTTTGAGCCTCCATTGAAGAAAAACCTCCTCCTTCATTGTTTTGAGCTGAAAAGCCATCTTACCTTGTTGAGAAATACACTCTTTTCTCTACTTTCTCTCTACCATTAGCTAGCACACTTGAAGAGAGTTACTAGTGGGTTGTCTAAAGAGTAAACCCTTACTTGGTCAAGCTCTAGGAGCTCAAGAACCAATGCTTGAAGCATTGTGGGTGGCATAAGGCACACTAGCTCTACAAGGAGCACTCCCACTTAGTTAAGTAGCAGCATCAACCATTTTGTGGTAATATTTGCTTGACTTTGCATTCATTTGCTATTGACTTGTTTTGCTTCCACTGGAGACGCCGGAAGTAGTTCACACTCGTCTGAGACATCGAGTATTGTTGATTAGATTTCTTTGTGTAACTAGATAGATTTTGTATGTTTTTGACCTAGGTTGTATTTGACAATCTAAATGAAATATACCTAAGCTCAAGAGTGAGATTTAGAAGAGTGGACGTAAGCTATCGAGCTAAACCACTATAAATCTCTTGTTATGGATGATGTGTGATTGCTTGTCTCTTTATTTACTTGCTTACTGGTCTTGCATTCTACGTGTTTGATAATATTCTTAAGTAGACAGATTGTAGCACACACTCACTTGGACTACTTTAAGAAGTTTAAAATCATTCTCAACAACTGAAAAAGGGGTAGAAAAATTTTAATATCCTATTCACCCCCTCTAGGATAGTCTGATAGGCATTTCAAGATTGAAACAATCTTCTGTGTTGTAACCATGATCTTAATGAAATTGATAGTACTTATTACGGGACCTCTTTTTAGGAGACTCCCTCAGTTTCTTTGGCCATTTCAATGCCAGATTATCTCAGACCTGCATGAGGACCTACTCAAGTGGGAGGTTGAGCAGAGTGTAGTTCTAGAAGCTGCTTGTCAGATGTCTTGTCCTTTTTCTTTTCTACTCAGGATCGAGGGCAATCTTGGGCTAGGGATCTTGGTTGATTATCCTTGGACCCTCTTCTCTTTTTTTCTTATCTGCTCACTCTTTGAGTTTGGCATCCATGTCTCACCAAGCTGTCATGGCGTCTTCTGGGTTCTTGTGCTTTTGTGTGCAGAGCATTAATTCGGCCATGTTCTCTGGTGGGGATTTTGAAAGGCAAAAAAGGAATTTAGCAAGTAGTAATCCTCCCATGAAAGTAGTCAGCACCACTTTCTCATCGGCTTCATCTACCTGAAGGTCCTCCTTGTTGAATCTAGAGATGTAATCTCTTAGTGATTCCCCTTTTGTTGCTTTATATTGAGGAGGTATGTGGCTGGCTTCCAATACCATCGTCTGCTAATGAAATGACTTGCGAATGACTAGCTCAAGTCCGAAAAGGAATTTACGTTGTTTGGCTTTAGATTACCAAACCATTTTTGAGCTGAACCTTTCAATGTTGTTGGGAACGCTTTACACATGATTCTAGTAGGAATGTCATGCAAGTGCATAAGAGTTATGTACATTTTAAGATAGTCGAAAGGGTTTTGGTTTCCATTGAACGCCTCCATTTGAGGGACCTTGAATTTGGGGGGGGGGGAGGGGACAAGCCATTATAGTTGGGGAAAAGGGAAGATTTGTTTTTTGGACCAAAGCTTCTACCGTAGTGGATGTTT
The DNA here is from genome assembly GCA_025762735.1 of Platanus orientalis. Classification (NCBI taxonomy): domain Eukaryota; kingdom Viridiplantae; phylum Streptophyta; class Magnoliopsida; order Proteales; family Platanaceae; genus Platanus; species Platanus orientalis. Next base: position 13,174 of record JAOXJP010114342.1, read on the forward strand.
TCTCATTCATTGTCTGCACCAAGCTATTCAGTTGTCGCTACATCTTTTTCATTTGCTTGTTGCATCCACCAGGGTTTACCTCTACTTCATGATCCCTGGGGCTGTGCTTAAGTGATTGACGGGTGTCTAGGCCTTGGTCCTCCTGCTTGTTTCTTCCTTCTTGGTCCCTTATGGTGTGCTCAGGGATTCCTTCTCCTTGACGCACCTTGCTGTTGGGAGGCTGCCGTTCTCCTTGGGCATCAAGCCTTCTTGTTAGATCTTGATTCGGTGTATGATCTGTTGCACACTTTGATTAAGGCTTTGCACTTGTTGTTCCAAAGCTGCAACCCTAACAGTCTCCTGGTCCCATTCCTCCTGAGTGTTAGTAGAGGCGGTGTTTTGACGAGCTTTCATGGTTCTGGCTCAGGCATCTACTATACTGCCTTTGTCTTAATGGGAAACAACCAAGTTCGGGTTGTTTCCCACAGACGGTGCCAACTGATGATGACTGAAATCGATAGATCACAGATGACCGTGTGATAGTGTACCATCGAATAATTGCTTGCACAGAAGAGAAAAGACGAGACACTGATGTGGTGCCGACCTACTCCTCTCTAACTATCAACTCAATTTTAAGGAATTCAAGCCACTAGAAATGTAATCCAAAATTTCTATTCTTTTTGTCATACCTTTTGAGGTTTGAATGGCATCCTTTTATCGGCGTGGAAGGGCATGAGATCCGGGATTCTTTAACAGATTATCATGCCTCGATTATGGGCCGGGATTTTGGAGGTTACATGAACTTTGGTGTGGATCTTAGAGAATATCCTATGACCATTTCTGTGCTCCATCAGTGTAGCTCGGTTGGGTTATTTT
>JAOXJP010114353.1:0-14028 GCA_025762735.1 Platanus orientalis
TGGTTGCCCCCCTTCAATGAAAGACCCATACTTCTTAACAATTTTTTTTCTTGCCCCCCCTTAGAGAAAATCCTGGCTCCGCCCCTGGGCATGAGTATGAACTATAATTTTCCGTTTTGTTTTAAGTATGGTCTTTACATAATCTCACTTATGAGTTTTGTCACCTATACTTCTTTTACATTGTATTCTTATGCAGTTACATATTAGTCTATATATGCATTGATTTTAAAGTACCGTTCCGATTCTAATAATTTTGTTTTAGACCTAATCACCAGGTGACATTAATAGGTGAAGATGGCACCTGCTGCCCACTAACCCTTGATGCCTTAGGGGATTTTTGTGGGGTAATCCTTGATGTCCTAGGGGAATTTTGCAAGTTAACCCTTGATGCCTTGGGAGATTTTTACAAGCTGACCCTTGATGCCCTGGGGGATTTTTACAGGCTATATTGGTTTTACGACCCCATTTATGGACCTAATCACTGGGTGACATTTATAGGTGAAGATGGCACCAATTGTCTACCAACCCTTGACGCCTTGGGGATTTTTGCGGGCTAACCCTTGACGCCCTAGAGGATTTTTGCCGGCTATATTAGTCTTATGACCCCATTTTTAGACCTAATCACCGAGTGGCATTAATAGGTGAAGATGACATTGATTACCCACCATTTATGTTCAAGATTTCAGTTTTGTTAGGGACCCTGCAAGGGTTATACGAGATTTCCATTTTGTAGAGACCTTACATGTGTTACATGATTTCAGTTTTGTTAGATGTCCTACGTGGGCTAATCCGTTGGATTTGTTATGAGGTGTTTTGACAAGATTTAGTTCAAAAACCCTACATGAGTTAAGTTGTTTTGATCTGAGGTGTGTTTTGGTTAAGACTCTTCATGAGTTACATGAGTTGAGAGTTGTATTAAGCTTCCATGAGCATGCATCAATTTTGATACCTATTAGCTAAGACAACTTATTTGAGAGGTACCAAAGCCTATTTATTTATGAGTATTTTTTAAGTAGGTATTTACATTACATGTTGCACTTTATTTATGAGCCACACTTTATTGATTTCAGTTATAGACTCATGTTGATTTGGCTTATTATTTATGCACCTTTATTAGATTTTGATCATTGTTGTAGTTAGTTGACTTTTAAATATTCGTTTGTTTTGATTTGATATAATTTCATACTCGTGACATATGATTTATTCTGTGAGATATTATGTATATTCTCTCATGGGCTTTATAGCTTACCCATGTTTTTAACCTCCTTTTAGATGACGCCCTGTAGCATAAGATCCTTGGCAGGTTCAGTTCTGTGAGATGGTTCGTGGGATGAGATGACCATTTTATCTATTTCCTTTCTCTTCATTTTATTTCTAGCACACTTTATGTATGACATAGAGATTAAGGAGTTATGACTTATATAAGACATTTATGGTTTAATTGAAGACTATTTTGTTATTGGCTTGTTTGGAGGCCTCATGTGATGATATTGCTTATTTTGGATAATGTAGTTTGGTATGAATGTTAGTTATACCTTCCATTTATATAGTTTAGAATGCATGATGATATTTTTCACTGCAATTATTAAATGGATATTACTTTATGGTTATGCTTTGGCTACGATGTGTTGACAATTAAGGTTTATATATATACGCTACAAATAAGTAAGTTAATTAAGTAAGAAACCCCTTCCACGAGGAAAGGGTAATATCACACTCTAAGACCTGTGATGCCGCGAACATGTGCTTTGACATTATTACCCCAGTCTCCGCATGCAGGTTTTGGGGCGTGACAAAACCCATTAAGGAACAAAACTAGATAAAGTTCAAAGAGACTTAAAAAGACTACCATATACATTAAAAAGATGGAATAAAGAAACCTTCAGAAACATACACACTTAAATTGTATACAACAAAGAGAAACTCAGGAAACTATACATAGGTAAGAATACGCAAGAAACCCTAAAGGAAATTAAAGAAATGGAAGAAAATTTGAAGAATTAGGAAAGAAATGTGAAATATATTGGGCACAAAAATCACACATAAATTGGCTAAAATGAGGAGATTGAAATACAAGATTTTTCTATTTGTCCACTATGGAAAAAAAAAATCAAACAAAATACTAGCACTTCAAGAACAAAATGGAACATGGTATAAAGAACATAAGGATATCACAAATGAAATAACCTAGTATTATGAGACTTTATTCAAAACAAATAACCCTAGTGACCAAGATATAGAAAATATGCTACCAGATAACGACATTACATTATCCAAAACCTCAAAATTATACCTAAGCAACCCCTTCACCAAAGAAGAAATTAGAAAAGCTATATTTGACATATGAAAGCTAAAAGCACCTGGACCAGATACTTTCCAGGCAGGATTTTACAAAAAAATACCGAGATGTCGTTGGTGAAGACACAACTGATGTTATCCTAGAACTCTTCAACAATAACGAACCTATGAAAGACATAGTTAAAACTTTTATCACCTTAATCGTGAAAATTAGAAATAAAATAAACTTGAAAATGTTACTCAATTCAGACCCATAAGCCTATGTAATGTGTTTTACAAAATATTTTCAAAAACACTGGTAAATATGATACGAAATGTCATGAATGATATTATATCACCAAACCAAGGAGTCTTCATAAAATGAAGAAACATAACAGATAACATCATAATTGCGCATGAATTACTAAGATACATGAAAACAAATAAAAATCATGAATATAACATGGCCTTAAAACTTGACATGAGTAAAGCCTATGACAGGGTGGAATGAAAATTCTTAGAAAAATTATTAGAAAAAATGGGTTTCAATTAAAAATGGATAGACTAGATAATGAGTTGTATTAGAGCGGTTAGCTATAAAATACTAGTTAATGGTACACCAAGAGTACAAATCCAACCATCAAGAGGACTTAGAGATGGAAACCCTATATCACCATACCTATTCCTAACATGTATGGAAGGGTTGTCAATTGGACTAAAGAAATTAGAAAGAGAAGGAAACATAGAAGGCATAAGAATAAAAAGAAATAACCCTATAATAACACACCTCCTATTTGCAGACGATTGCTACATTTTCACAAAAACAAAAATTAAATGAGCAAACAACGTTAAAAATTTTCTTGAAATGTCTAGTAAAGCATTAGGACAAATAATAAATTATGAGAAATCAAAACTAATATTTAGTAAATATACACCAAATCTAATTCAAAACCTCATAACAAAGGACCTAGGAATCAAACAAGCAAGTAATCTAGACAAATACCTAGGATTACCATCAAATATAGGAAATAACAAAACAACACTATTCTCATATATCCAAGATAAAACAAACAAAAAGATTTAAGGATGAAAATAAATTTTTTAAAACCAAACAAGAAAAGAAATCCTACTAAAATCCGAAATAACAACATTCCCATTCTACGCAATGTTTTGTTTCCTAATCCCAAAGAAAATTTGCAATAACATAGATAAAAAACAAAGAGGATTCTGGTGGGGCCAAAAAGAAAATGAAAATAAAATAAATTGGGTTAAGTGAAATACACTAAGAAAAAACAAGAATGGCGGAGGACTAGGCTTTAGGGACCTACATAGCTATAACAAAGCCCTATTAACAAAGCAAGCATGAAAAATAATAAAGAACCCTGACAACTTATGGGAAAAATTCTTAAAGAAACTATATTTCCCAAACAAAGACTTTATGGAAGCTAAATGCCATGACAATAGCTCCTAGCTATGGACAAGTATTATAAAAGGAAGAGGGTTATTGAGAAATGGAATAAAATGGAAAATAGGAAATGGTGAAAAGATAAAATTCTAGGAGGACAAATGGATACCAACAATGGAAGGAATGAAAATTAGAAGTAACAAACCACCAAACTGTTAAGTAAAAAGATTCGTAGACATAATAAACCACCAAGACAGATCATGGAATAGAGATCTACTAAAAGAAATAATAATTGAAGATGAACTTCTTGAGATAAAGAAAATATTCATAAGTAGTAGAGAACGGAAGGATAGGATAGTATGGTAACATGACAAACGAGGGAAATACACAGTGAAATCTAGATACTATATTGAAGTCACAAAATAAGAGGACACACAAAACAACACAGATACAAATGAATGCCACCATGAGGAGATAACCCAAACAACACAAATCAATACACAAACCATAGAAGTAATAAAAGGTGGCAATAATAGAAACAACACCCAAATAGACCAAATAGAAAGAGCAAATAAGCTCCAAAATAACATTACACAACAAGACTACCCCTGGGGTAAACTTTAACAACTAAATATACCCCCTAAGATAAAACATTTCCTTTGGAAGGCATGCAATGAAACACTACTCATAAAAGACAACCTAATTAGGAGGAACATAAATGTAGCTCCAATATGTCCAATATGCAACGATAAAGAAGAAACAATACTACAATGTTTAGTAACATGCCCTAGAATAGTACAAGTTTGGTACACCTTCTCTTTAGCTATAAGAACAACTAAATAGAACGAAAACAATTTTAAAAATTGGCTTAAAACATGGTTCATGACGAACGAGATAACAAATAATAAAAGGAAATGGCTTTGTGAATGCGCTTTGTGAATGCATCTCTATTTATTACTGGATTATATGAAAATACATAAATGATACCATATTCAATGAGAAACCATGACAAATGAACTCACTATTGATTAGTGCATGCAGACTAACAAAGAACTTGAAGAATCTGACAATTATATAGGAAAAGGAAAAAAATGAAGAGCTGAAATGGACGCCTCCAAAGGGTGACTTTCTAAAAATGAACTATGATGGAACCTTATCTACAATAAAGTAGAGGGTAAGCATGGGTGTGGTTGTGCATAATTCAAAAGGGGACTGCCTTAACATGCGGGTTAAACAAAGAAGCATCTGCTCACCACTATTGATAGTGTGAGGTGGCACTACTGGAAATACACAGCTATCTCAATGAGAGTCAAGAAGCTGGTGGTAGAAGGTGATTCAAAGATCGTTATCAATGCTACAAAAGAGCCGTTAGAGGAATGCCCTAATGAAATAAGAAATTGCATCCATGAATCCAAGGAACTTCTTAAAACTTTTGATTATATTTGCTTACATCATATAGTTTGAAGTAAGAAGAAAGTGACACACTCAATGACAAAATCTAGACTTGAGGAAAATGATTTAATCTTAGCACTTGGGTGTATCCCCCAAGATATACAAAGTGTGAATCAAGGGTTAAACCCAATTTGACCAACCGGCCAACCGGCCTCTTCAACGATTGGCTATGAGCATTATTGGGTTCCTATGGCTCCCTAAGCCCTCTTTTTAAGCTTTTGAGAAAGGGTTTTTATTGTTTTATTAATTTGATAAATATTTTGGCCCTGCCTTGATTTATAAAGAAAAGGATGGAAAATAATAGAACAGAAAATCCCAGAAGAAAAGAAGAGAAAATAATTATGAGAAAACATGACAACCAGACAGCTTGAAAATGATTTTCTTGAGAAAAATTAGCCAAAACCAGCTTTTCATGGCAATCAGACAGGTTTTAATTTTAACTTTATGATGTGAGAAAGTGGTGTGGGAAAAAGAACCTAAAAAAGAAAGGAATTGCCTTGTACGCGGGGGAAGTCCTCTGTTCGGACTAAACTCGTAGAAGTACCAAACACAGAGGCAGGAGAACGGCGAGAAGAAGAAGTGCTGCTGACGGAGCCCTGAAACAGAAGCGAAGGAAGAAGCGAGAGTGGGCAGGGCTTCTATGGCTTCATCGTCGCTTTCGGAGGAGGAGCTGACGTTGACGGTGCGTTGGAGCGGGAAGGAGTATACAGTTCGAGTGTGCGGCGACGACAGCGTCGGGGAGCTGAAGCGCCGCATTTGCGAGGTCACAAACGTACTCCCAAAGCGCCAGAAGCTCCTCTACCCGAAAATCGGCCCCAAACTCTCCGATGATTCCCTTCTTCTCTCCCAACTTCCCCTCAAATCCTCCCTCAAGATGACGATGGTCGGGTATGCTTATTTAACTCTTCTCCCTTTTTTGTTTTTGGGTCATTCTTGCTTGGTTGATTGCTTTTATTTTGGGTTGTGACGAGATAAGATGGGATGCATATATGGTTGATCATTGTACTCTTTCAGGTTTATTGGGTACACTTGCAAATTGGTTGATTATTTAAATTGCACATTATAAGCCCTTCTTCAGGACTCTTTGTTCTTGAATTTGAATAGAAAAAGAAGAAGAAAGAAAGAGTTTTTATGTGCAAATGGTGTGAGTATAATCCAATGGAATAACTTGGGGTATGATCAATTGGACTAAAAGCTAACCTAGGGAATAAGAAACTAATCTCAATTGTCCATTTAAAACAATATAAATCTTACTGTGATAGCGACAACATACTTGTGAATCATGTCATTAATACTACAACCAAACTTGCTAAAGTCCAAATTGTTGGGAAGTGTCTTGAATTGACACTGTTTCAGAGCCATGTGCAACCTGTAAAAGCCAAGTAAACCATCACTATTTTAAAAGTTTGTTTTGGGTATCTTAAGACCTTAACGTGTTAGGGTTTCTTGGGTGTATGTGTCACCTGTAAAAGGTAGCTTTTATGGGTTTTAGGGCTGTGAGAAGACAGCAGAAGACTTTCGGTAGTTTGGGTTCCGTCAAGACTTTGTAGAGAAGTAAGAACGTATTTTGTGTGGAGAGTTTGCGGGGTTTTACCTTTGGTTTTGGAACTCACCGTTATGCATTTTGTAATCTTTTTGTTCTCTATTGTAGTAAAAGTTCTTGATCGTATTCGCCTGTGGATGTAGGCAGGTATGTTGAATCACATTAAATATTGTCTCTTGTGATTTTTTTTTGTCATTTATTGTTTTCTCGTTTTGTTTCATGCACATCACATACTTGAATACAATCCGTGTTTGTTCCGCTATGCTGTTATGGCACAACAATTAGTATCAGAGCTTCAGGTTAGAGATGCGGATTGAAAATTCTTCTAGAGATTTTACGACTGTAGCTACAAGGTTCAAGGTTCAACGGAAAGAATGGTGTTGGTTGCTCGGGAATACCGTGTAAGGTGAAACAATTTTGTCTTCTGCACCATATTCAGGTATATTTTGTACACAGTTGTGGCATAAGCGAATGAATCACATTTGTGTAGAGGTTTGGCAAATTTGAACAAGTGGAGTGGTTTGCTCTATGATGAGAATTTTAGGTTTTGTGAACAGTGTGCTCATGAAAAGCAACGCACGTGTAATTTTTGGTGGTTCTACTTTGCTGTGTCCAAGCAAGCAGGTTATGAAAGACGGATATTTGGGGGTTCAGTTGGAGGTGGAGTTAAAGTGTGGTACTCTTATTTTGTTAGGATTTGAAGATGCTGTTTTAGACCCCAATTCAGGTTCTAAATGTTCAATAGCATGGAAGTGTATCCAACTTAGACGTTAGGCCTCCAGTTAGAGACAGATTTGAAGACATAGTTGTGGATGCATTTAGTGCTGAGGAGTTAGTAGATATGTCAACAAAGCCAGATTTGGTGATTGAGTTTAAGGGTGGCTTGGACTCTAACAGTTTGAAAGAGAACTGATTGTTTACCCTTTGGGGTTTGGTGGAGAAGATGATCAAGGAGCTTTGTTTAGTTTGGTTTGGTGGAATTCAAGCCAATGTGGAGATTTGTTGGGAAGTGTCTTGAATTGACATGGTTTATGAGCCATGTGCAACCCGTTAAAGCCAAGTAAGCCATCACTTTTTTAGAAGTTTTTTTTTTTTTTGGGTCTCTTAAGACCTTAACGTGTTTGGGTTTCTTGGGTGTGTGTGTCACCTATAAAAGGTAGCTTTTATGGGTTTTAGGGTTGTGAGAAGATAGCGGAAGACTTGTGGTAGTTTGGGTTTCGTTAAGACTTTGTAGAGAAGCAATAACGTATTTTGTTTGGAGAGTTCGTAGGGTTTTACCTTTGGTTTTGGAACATGTCGTGCATTTTGTAATCTCTTTGTTCTCCGTTTTAGTGAAAGTTCTTGAACGTTTTCGCCCGTTGATGTAGGTAGGTTTGCCAAACCACGTTAAATCTTGTCTCTTGTGATTGTTCTTTGTTGTTTATTGTTTTCTTGTTTTGTTTCATGCACATCACATACTTGAATATGATCCGTGTTTGTTCCGTTGTGTTGTTTTGGCACAACACAAAATGATCATCCTGCTGAAAGCCACAAAGTAGCTGATCTAGATTGTGAAAAGAGCTTTTTGTCACATTTGATGATTTATCATTTGGATTCTTGGACGAATTTTGATAATTTTCTTATTTACTCTGTGGGATTGGAAGTTTTGAAATCTATTTTTTGACGTCTATTCCTCACAGCTTCAATTAACTCTTGAACTTTAATTGTGGGCTTGTCCCATATTCCATCATTAATCCTTGAATTCCTGATTTGGAAAACCTATATCTTTTGGTTTCATCACGGGGGACCTTAACAGCAGGTCCTCTTACTTCACTGATTTTAGATTTTGTTTGTGTGTGTGTGTGTGTGTGAATTGCTTCTTCTACCAATGTGAATTTAACATCGGGTATGTTGATCATCCTTGGCAATTTTTTTTTTCTTCTGGAAATTGCTATTAAGTTGGGAAATTCGAAACAATCTTGGTTGCATTTGTTTACATATACCAAAACATTTGAATGCTTGGCCACTGGAATGACATCTTGGCTCAAGTGTCAACACCCAATGTATTGATAATTTGAGTTGTGTCTTGCATGTGCTTAGGATTATGGTGGGCTCATCCCCGCCTAAGATAAAGGCTTCCTATCCTATGATGTAGCAACACTAAAAAGTCATGATTTCATTTTATTTTTTATTTTTTGTAAAATTGAATTATTTTAATGATGAATGTGGCAAGGGTTATTTCATCCCTTCTCATGTTAGTAAAATGTTTTCTTATCTAAATGAATTGAATAAAACCACATAGGGATTGATATCAAGGATTAAGGGGCTTTTTTGAGAGGTAGCTCCATCTTGGAAGGAGTCCTGGGTGCAAATGAATGCATAGATATGAGTTCAAGAATGGGTAATATGAGGATTATTTGTAAGCTGGACTTGGAAAAGCCTATGATTGCATGAACTGGAATTTTCTAGATTATGTGTTGAGGAGGTTCAGACTAGATGGAAAGGGTGGATGAAGGGTTGTGTGAGTTGAGTTTAGACTTCTTTCCTACTCTTATAAATGGGATTTCGGATGAATTTTTTAGTAGTTCCAAAGGCCTCAAATAAGGAGACATGTTATCTCCATTCTTATTTTTAGTGGTCTTTGAGGTGTTGGTTAATCTGCTAAAATTTTGGAAGGGGCCTCTATTAGGATTCTAGGGTAGGCCTGGAAGGGCCTGCAATTACCCTCCTCCAAATTGCAGATAACACATTCATCTTTTTCATAGACTTTCAAAGGGAAATTAAGTTAGTAAGATGTTTTGAAGCAATGTTTGGCCAAAGGGTAAACTTTCCAAGGAGTATGATATTTAGCATTGATGAGACTTTAAATTTAGATTTATTGGCCAGCAATATGGGATGTAGGTGAGGCTCATTGCCGACAAGATATCTAGGTCTTTCTTTGGGGGCTATCTATAAGAGATGTTTGAGATCCAGTTATTAAAAGAATTCAGAACAGATTATCTGAGTGGAAGAAATTATACCTCTCAAAAAGGGGTTAGGTAATCTTGTTAAAGTCGTGTTTGGCAAGTATTACTATCTACTCTTTTTTTTTTTTTGTTTGATAAGGATTTTTTTTATTAAAAATGAAACAAAACCAGCACAGCAGGAATGGATGAGACATACACCCCATAACAAAGGCAATGCCCTTAACAGAAAACAATTGACTCCCAATCGAACACCCATTGCTGGAATTTAACTCCTTTAAAATCTGGCAATTATAATAGACCCAAAGCTTTGCCTGGAAGCTTGGAAGGATCAAGGGTGGGATCACAAAGAATCTGAGCATTCCTGTCCTTCCAGATCGACCAACACACTATGTAAGGGATACTCTTCCACAAGATCTTCCTTCTTGCAGATAACTCACTCACATTAGTCTGCTCACTGTCCCAGTGGCAGAGATGATTGAGAAGATGCAGAGGGAGTTTTTATATAGCCATCACTAAGTGAAATGGTGGTGGAGAGGATTGAGAAGATGCAGAGAGAGTTTTTATATAGCCATCACTTAGTGAAATGGGAAACAATTTGCTTGCCGAAGAAACAAGGTGGGTTAGGTATCAAACCATGTTATTAGTGAACTAACCAACTCTCCCAAAACCTTAAGGTGTTAGGAGATACAAGAATTGACATATTTCAACACCCCCCTCAAGAGGACTACTGTTCTCTCCTGGGAACACTTGGGGAACCAGGTGCGAGTCCACAATTCGTGCACATATGTACAATACTATGTCCGGGAGAATACTTTTAATTCCACGGGGATTTGAACTCGCGACCTGGCCTGATTTTGATACCATGTTAATAGTGAACTAACCAACCGTCCCAAATCCTGTAGGTGTTAGGAAATTAATATACTTCAACATAACCCTGAAACAAATACAGCTAACCTATGTAAATTGTTATGGTATTTTGGAGAGGATCAGGTTGGCCTATGGAGGAGGATTACAGAGAGCAAGTATGGCTCTTTGAACAGTTAGGAAAGTCTTATGTTGAATTGATCTTATGGCAAAAGCTTGTGGAAGGGCTTTGTAAACTATTTGAATCACTTTAAGGAGGGGATTATATGGAAGGTGGGAAATGGTTTGACAATTGGATTTTGGCATGACAGTTGAAGTGGAGACAGCCCTTCGAGATTCAGATTCCAGACATCTACGGGATAGCAGTTAGTTATGTGGCCGAGGTGTTGGACCAAAGCGAAAGGACGATATGGAATCCCGTGTTTAGAGAGCCTTGAATGGTTGGGAGGTTTCATCTATGGTGGGTTTCTTGGAAAGGCCAGAGAGTATCGAGCCAAGGATGGAGAAAGATGATGGCAGGACATGGAAAAGGGAAGCTTCTGAAAACTTTACAGTTCTGTTGTGCTATGAAGTGCTTAGCCTGGGGCAGCAGGCAATTTTCCCATGGATGTTGGTCTGGTCATCTCTGGCTCCCACAAAGGTTATGGTTTTTCTTTGGACAGCATACTTGTGAAAACCTTAACAATGGACAATTTGAAAAAATGAGGTACTTGTCTGTTGAACAGGTCTTCTTTGCATGAGTGATGCAGAGACAATGTCTCATACACTAATTCGTTGTCCTTATACCACAGAAATTTTGGAGGCCATTATTGCTGATCTTGGTCAAAGGTGGGTTTTTCCTCTTAATTTGAAGAGCTTGCTGTTGGGGTGGATTACATCCACTGCATCGGTATTCTTAAGAAAGGTAAAGTCACGTGGAAATTGGTGCTGACAATAACTTGTTGGTCCTTATGCTTTAAGAGAAATAACATAGTTTTTGAGAATTATGATAAACCAACATATAGAGTTTTGGGGAAAGCGAAAGATAGAAAGTTTTTTGGGTTATCCATTGTAATTTAATGTAAGAATTTGGAAAGAAAGGATTGGGTGGGTGAGTGGGATATCATTATGGGTTGAGTTGGTAAAGCTTTTTTATATTTTGGGGGGAAGATTGTATGGTCTCTAGAATGTAATCTTTATGGGTTTTAAACTTGGGATCAGGATCCAGTGAGGATTGATAGATCCAATGTGGATCGGCCACACTTAATTGACCAGATCAGGTGATCCCTAAGGCATCATGGATTGGTTCGTATTTGTCTGAGTTTTTAAACATGGTAATTGTTGGGTCTTCTTGTCCCTTTTAGTAATATTGATACTGGAACAAAAAACAACCCATACTCAAATTTGATGGGTTATGCATGGGTATTTTGGAAATGATCAAATCAATGCTAGAATTGCTTTGTTCTATGGTGTGACTTCATAATTTTGAAGGTGTGATGCTTTCAACCCTAAGTGTGACTCCTAGGAGGCCATTGGTGTGCCTTCATTAATATTTTCTTATCTTTCTCTATTCTTTTTCTCTATTTTTTTTTATATTGCAGATTATCTATTAAAGAACCAGATTAGAGCTTTCGCATCAACTTGGTATCAAATCAGAAGGATCCTATATTTTGTTTGATTTATTAGCTAAATCAAAGCTAAACTGGGAGATGGTTTTCAATATTAAGAGTATATTTGTTTTTCCTTTTGGAAAGGCAATCAATGTTTTGATTAGTGATAAATATGAGGAAAACTTGATTTCCACAAGTTTTGCTAGTGAGATAATACAAGATCCTATCAACGATACATCGTTGGTGCTGAATGCTGAATCTTTCCATTGAAAAACAATAAAATGATTCTAAGCAAGCAATGGATCGATGAAAGGAAAGCTAATTATAATGAAGAAACACTTATGTTGAAGATTTTTCTATGGTATGTGATATTGGCTTAAAGTAAACATTCAACAGCTTACTAATATGGTGCAATCAACTTTGGAAGAGAAAAAAACAAGAAGAGGAGAAGAGGATTGTTAGATAAGTGGATGATGAGCAAAAGCTATCCCCACCAACTCCTCCTACAACTTTGTTTCATGAAACAAAATTCCGAAATCAGTTATTTCGAAAGAGCCGCTGTAGCAGAGTGATAATATTGATACATCTCTTTCAAATAAGGTGAAAGAATCTATTGTAGAACAACCTTGATGTGTTTAAAAATGTAAGTTGCTGGTTGATTACCTTGATGTCATTGCAGATGAACAACCTGTGGAAACAAAATATGAGCTTTTTCCAAGACAAGCCACTAAAGCTACTTATTGGGGAAATGTTCAACATCAGAATATTCATCCTAGATGTGCTACATGGTTAATCACTTGAAGTCATCTATTGGTGTTGATCCTTTATCACTATAATACTCGAGGTCAAGTTTTTTTGAATAAGGGGAGAATGATGTGGAACAAGAAACAACCCATACTCAGATTTGATGGGTTATGCAGGGGTATTTTGGGAATAATGAATTGGTTATCGATGAATTCAAGGCTATTGTTGCTTTGTTCTTTGGTGTGACTAGAATTTCGAAGGTGTGATGCTTTCAATACTAGGTATGAGTCCATTGGTATTTTCTCCTCTTTATTCTTTTTTTTTGGTTATTTTATTTTTATTGATGATTATCTATTATAGAACCAGATTAGAGCCTTGGTCCTGCATCAATTTGGTATTAGAGCTTTTAGTTTTACGTCAAATTTGTTTCTATTTATTTATCAAAAGAATGATATATCATACATTATATTTTATTAGAAATACTACCAAGGCAAAGAAAGTTGGGAGAAAGAGACACCATTATAGTTTTTTTTTAAAGATAACATCCCATTCAACAAGTGGGGAAATAGAAACAAAGGAAACAAATTTCACTCGGAAAGTGAACCAAGCAACAAAGAAAGGGAAAAACAGAACATAAAACAAGAAACAACAAGGATAAGATCCTTAATAAGAGATCAATCTTCACCAGCCATAAGGAAAACCAATAAGCCTCGTCAAACCCATCTTTTAGAGAATACACTTGAAAAGGGTATTTGGAACTGAGGTGCAAATGCTCTCCTGATCTTTAAACTGATCCTCTAAAGATCTACAATTCTTTCTTTCTTTCCAAATGCCCCTACAAAGGGCACCCAGGAAAAATTTTCAGATATCTTTGAACCCCTTTCCGAACAATCAATTTTCCATCCATAAGTAAGACCTTTTTAAAGAGGACGGAAAAACCTAGAGACACCCATCCAAGCTTTACAGACAGCCAAACAATGCACAAGCAGGTGATCCACACCGTTATAATGACTGTTCTAACTGTTATATTGGTGGCTAGTGGTCATGCTTTTAATTCACTTCTCCCATACCTTTTATTATTATGTAAATGCTGAGCCAAGTAGCTCATCAATAGTCATTGATGCAGCATGCTTGTAGGCTAGTGGGTGTGTGCACAAGGAGTTAGGAATAAAATTGTAAGAGTAATGATAAAACATAAACAAAATTCCT
>JAOXJP010114364.1:0-14028 GCA_025762735.1 Platanus orientalis
ATGGCGTAACAAGATTCATGTAGCCGACCCCAAATAGTTGGGATAAGGCTGTTTGTTGTTGTTGTTGTTGTTGTTGTAGCAATGTCATGGCAGGACAAGAGAAGAAAGTATATAAATTGATAAGATTCCTTATACAAATTAAAGTAAGCACCTAAGTAATGGCATGACAAATTCCGATAAACTCTCATTGACAATGGATTTAAATCCAATGATGGAGATGTGTGTCTATTCAAAGACTAATGGAGGGTCATGTGTGAGAATTAGTTTATATTTTGATGACATGCTTATCTTTAGAATTTATTTATACTGTGTCAAGAACACAGTAGTTTCTTTTGTCAATTTTTGACGTGAAGGATCCAAGAGTTACAAAAGTTATCTTGGGAATCAAGATTATCCGAGATGATGATTTATTGTGATTTCACAATCCAACTATATTGAGAAGATTTGACATATTCGAATGTGATCTAACACCCACACTTGTGAATTCCATCCTAAGGTTGATGAAGAATAAAGGAAACCGTGTATCACAATATAAGTACTCATAAGTTATTGGATGTTTAATGTATGCTATGTACTGCAATATGTCAGACATTACCTTTGCAGTTGGGATGTTGAATAGATACACGAATAACCCAGATAGTATGTACTTGAGTGCATTGAATTTAGTTCTAAGGTATTTGAAAAGAACTATGAATTATGGCCTACATTACGGCAAGTATCCTGTTGTTGTTGAGAGACAACAATATTACCTGGAATTCAAATTTGGATGAATCCAAATTAATGATTGCTTGAATTTTCACTTCAGTAGGAGGTGAGATTTCTTGAAAATCCAAAAGACAGACATGCTTGATCTATTCATCCACGGAGCTAGAGTTTGTAGCCCTATCATCTGCAGAAGATGAAGTATAATGGTTGATGAATGAATTGGTAGACATACCAATATGGGATAAGCCTATGTTAGGAATTGCCATTTACTGCTATAATTAAGCTGTAATATTCAAAACAGAAAGTGAGAATTACAATTGGAAAGTTAGAACCGTACACTTGAACCACAATCATGTGAGGGGTTTTGTTACTAATGACATTGTGGTTGTACAATATGTGAAGTTTAATGCATGGTTTCAAAAGTCGGCTGATTATATTCCGGATCGGTCGATCTAGATTGAAATCAGTCAGGACCGGTCCAATTTATCCCTTCAACTCGAAATCTGCAATGCTACGGCCGATCCGGGTCGGGAATCGGTTGATCCGGGTGTGGATCGACTTCAATTTTTTAGAATTTTTGATTTTTTTTCAAAACATTTTTTAAAGTTTTTTTTTTTTTTTTTTATGAATCGACTAATCTAGATCGGAATCGGCTTGAATTAGCCGATCCGGATCAGGAATTGGCTAATACCAATTCCGACTTTTTAAACCATGGTCTAAAGAGAATTTGATAGATCCGTTGTCAAAAGGCCTTAATAAGGATTAACATTCTATACATCCAGAGAAATGAAACTGATAAGCCTGTAAAATGTGTGTTTGGTAGAAACCCAACTCGGCTGTTCTAGGTTCAATGGAAAACCAACTTGACAGCATTTGATGTTTATTAGGTTCAATGGGCAAACAAATCGAATATAACCAATATGTATGCACAATTTTCATTTAATGAAATTTGTCCCTTCTTATGGTAAACTTGCAAATGGATTACTTACAGATGAATTGTGTGATTTTCTTATAGAAGGTGGTTCTGGTAGAACAATGTGCTGCTAGTCTGTGAATGCTTTTCTCACAGATGATGAAGGTTGAGAAGTTGAGTTCTCTTAATGAGTTCTATATACCAAATTTGGGTTGGGGCAAGTATACGCTCCTAATAGAAGCTTACCTATCTTTGTGTGAAAGTTAGTCACTTCTATGAGATTTAGGCTGTCTCTAAGACACTCAGTAAACCAAGATATAGCAATGACCTTAAACTACTAATCTGTGTGAATGAGTAAAACCTTATTGTGAGGACTGTGGGTGTGATAGGTTGTTTGTCAATAAAGAACAATTCAAAACATAGTCCACCATTTCTCAAAAGACAACATCTTGTTTACATTATGTAAAAGTTCAAGGTTGACACCACCTTTATTTATGTGCAACGACCTCTCTTAAAGCCCATAATAACTATTTTGATTTTTTTTTTAAATACTTGAGAGATTGTTGAAATATTTTAAAATAAGAAAGTAAATCTCATGAGAGAGAGGAGTGGCGATCAAGCCGCTCTGACCTTCCCTTTATGGAGAGACGCATAGGAGGGTTAAAGTTGCTACTCTCCTCTTCATGCTATCAAGGGTTCCCTTACAACCCTAATTCCCTCTCTATAAATACTACATGAACGATCAAACCTTCAGATCTTTTTAGAGTTGTGAATTTTGGTGATTGCATTTAGAGTTTTCTCTTAGAAAAGAAGAGGAAGAAAAAAAAGGTGGTTGTGTGTATTCCAAAGAGTTTTCTCTGAAGAAAAAGGAAATGCCATACAGCTTGTGTACTTCATCTTCTTAATCTCTTTCTTTCTATATTCTCTTTATGCATACAGTTCTTGAAACAAGCTTTTTTCCTTGAGAAGTGTATGGCCGTGAGTTGTTGTAACCAAGGCTCTTGTTTGGATCCCCACTCTCCTTGAAAGAGAGCTCACCAATTCAACAGAGTATCATCATTTTGAGATTTGGTATTCTCTTTGAAGGAAATCACTTCGGTCTCTTGAATGATTTATTTTGAGAAAAACTTTTACAACTCTGTTATGCTACCAGATTTTCTATAGAATTAAACCTTGAAACTTTTGGATTTTAAAAACAATTGCAAGGTTTCATTCATCTTTGTCGGAGAGTACAAATCCGTAGAGAGACAAGGGTTCTACTTGAGCTAGATTGTATCCTGGAGTTAGCTTGGGTCCTATCCATTGCACGTTCTTTGGAGGTCTCGACTATCTTCAAGAAATATGATAACGACACCTTTTATGCTCGTATGAATCGGTTAAATATATTTATCCAAAAAAAAAAAAAAATCAGTTAATTAAACCCCTAAATTGAAGAAGACAACTTAATTTAAAAAAACTTTAGATCACAACTGCATGACTAAGCCACGATTGACGTCGTTCGTTGTAACTGACCAAAGTGCCGCGACTGACTTGGCAAATCGCAACAAGTGGTGTTCGACTACTGAATTGTTCTGACAATTGGATTGTGGTCCACGACCAATGCTCATTTGCGACCAACTTGAAAATAATATATTATTATTCCATCATTATTGTTGTGTTTGCCACAACCAGAAAACTAACACCCTGCACAGCATCAATCATGCTTCACCACAGATGGAAACAGACAGCTGATGGAGGATAATGCACTTTGGAAGGTGAACTTCTGGATGTGTTTAATGGATTAAGGGAACTTCATATAGTACTCCTACATATGTGACTTTAGTGGCTAACAGTTCATGGCAATTTCATCAGGCTTTCCCCATTTGTTTATATAGAATATGGTATGGGATGGTGTCAATAGTGTTTATTCACAAGGGTTTCTTTGTTAAAAGTTACCTATGGTCTCTTAAAAGCTCTTTGAAACCGTAGGTTCATTGGAAAAAATGGAAAATATAAGATTTAAAGCCATCCCTCGTCTCAACTAGTTGAAGTCTAAGATTATAGTAAGAATTTATCACATAAAATGAAACCTTGATCCTGATGGGTCAACTTGCTTCTCTTTCTGAGCTTTTAATGTGAATTTTTATCATAAATGTTTTATGGAGACATTTTGGAAATAAGTGCAGGAATTTTTTTTTGGGGTAAAAGTTTTCTTTTATGTTACTGTGGGCTTTGTAGCTAACAGTAACTAGGGGTTTTCTGCTACTTGGAGGGATAACCTGCCAGACCCAGACTATCCATTCTATGGGGGACCCTTTGGATTATCCATTTGTGTGGTTACCTTTTCCAAGTCTGCCTCAAGGCCCACCTTGAATTGCACACTTCTGCCCTACAAATAATGTCTTTGAATATTGCTATACTTAATTTTTTTTTAAAATTTTAATTTTAAATAGACTAGGCCTGAAAAACAACTTTTTTTTTTTTTGCCACAGGGGGTGTGTGTGCTATTGTGGCTGAAGTGCCACATGGAAACGGGATGATGTGAGAAACATGTGGACCCATTTAGGCTGCCACCTCTGCTTCCATGTGTCAGAATCATGTCACACCAGCCACGTGGGCCTTTTCTTTCCCTTTCAATAAATTAAAAAACTCTCTGAAATGACCAGTAAATTCTACTGTAGCATCCATATACAACACTGCGTGCATAGAAGACTTTCATGATAACAATTCAGAGGTCTGAAGACTGCCAAATTAAGCTCCAATATCTTCAATTCAGTTTTGAACCATACTCATCCAACAAAATTGATAGATATATCCAATAAATAGAGAACGCTTCTAACATGAATAGCATAATGTTAGAAGCTCAATGTCATCTACCTTTTTCTGGTTAACTAATCTATAAACAAGCATTCTGAGTAAATCTTGACCATCAGTCCTTAATGCCTTGTATGTGGGTTTTGAGCTTCCGGGTTTGTTCTTCTTTCCTTTTTTCTTAATGAAGTTCTACTGTTTCATTAAAAAAACATTGATTACCAAGGGGAAATTGATTTTGGAATTATGGAAAAGTGCAGGATATGCTTGGCAACTGGAAAATGAAAGCAAATGCACCTGGAGATAATCTCTTTCTAGCAATTTTAGTTCAACATCCTGAGCTTGGTGACTACTTCACAGCTACTTTGACAGCAAAAAGAGTCTCCTCAACATCTGATCCCATGTTGTTTTTCTGGTTGATGCCTCAAAAGGTGGCAGTGTGGATATACTGGCAGGTAAGCGTGTTGAGATCTTGTGGTATTTATTTTTTAATACATCTAATTAACAGAGTAGGTAGCATTTTTATTCATGATATGTGGTGAAACACAGACAAATTTAAAAGTTTGATCAAAATGATATAAATTCTTTTTAATTGGCTTTAAACTTGGCTGAGTCGACTGATTTTTATCCTGGCTCTGAATCCGACTCTTTAACTGTTCTACACCTGGGGACACGCATGATTTGGGATCCAAATACAGAAACTTGATTGAGTACCACTGGTTAGGAAAAATAAAGTATCAAGTACCCTGCAAACTCTGCAACTGAAATCAACTTGGTGAAGTCATGGGAGCAAGGACTTAGAATATTCAGTTCAGAATTCAAGGAAGTCACTTGAGGTGAAAAATCATATACAAAGTATGCTGTTTGCCTCAAAACTTGAAAGAGCAGTCTACATAATCTATATAAACTTGAAGTTTGATTACTTGACTCGGTTTCAGGTTGACTTGGACTCGGACATTCATCAGCTCTTAGTCAAGTTTTGAGGTCCTAATACTTACTGATATCCCAATAAATGCTTAGGGATCAGTGATATACTTTCTGGAACATATTCTTTGGGAATCTACATGTGTTCGGAGGTTCGTTAGTGGAACTGGCGAGTCTTTCTATGACTCATCCTTGGCCAAACTCAGAAATTAAAAGATTTTGGAGCTGACTACGAGTGTTTTAGCATTGAACCAACTTTTTATTTTTATTTTTTTATTGGATGACTATTCCTAATCTTTTCTATGCACTTCTTTAGGCTCTCCAGCTATGGTGGAAAAACGTTTCCTTCATACAACATCCAAGGTTTATCAGCCCTACATATAGGGAGGAAGCTTCAATGCGCAATAGGAAGCTTCAATGCTGTCAGAATATTGGACAGGAAGGGAATAGTAGTTATTCAGATGTGGCTGACATGAATAGAAGAGATCGTTGGTTTGTTTGGAGGGATGCTCAATGGCCATGGTCTTGAATACTTCCAAGTCTGTATTACAATTTGTCATTGAATGGTCTTCATTTCCTTCTTCCCCGTTCAGTAAGAACCTGTTATGCCATTGAATGGTCTTAAGAGACAATAGAGAAAAAAGAACTAAAAAAATAGAAAAAAAAAATCCAGGAATAAATATCACACGGCCTTAGACAAAAGACACTACAAAATAAGGGTCCACTAACCAATTTCACTTAAGCTCTGAAAGTACGAATGCTTCTACATGGGTGAAGTAGCTGTGTGAGACAAATTTGGAATTATGATACCCCGCAGATTCTAGCCTACAATTTTTGTTTTCTTTATTTTTTTTTTCTATGCACAAACATAAATGGACATCTATGAATTATGATGCATTATGGGTCCATATTTTTTCTGTAGAAAAGTTTTAAGGTTGCAAATATTACCTTTTTTACATTTATTTATGCCCTTTCTACAATGCTTAAGATATTTACCTATCGTTGTTTAGTCCAATATAGTGCTTATATTTATGACATTAATATAAATCTTCTACAATATTTATGCCTACTGTCATTTTTAGGAATCATACATTTTTGGTTCAATGTATCCGACACTTCAAACTCGTCCTACTTTTTTCAAACAACAGCAAGGCCTTTGGTGATATTACAAGTTAATGATGAAAGTAATGGTTTGAAATTTCATTAACTTTCAACTTAAATCAGTTGGTTCGACTGGTTCAGGAAAAAGTTGGTACATAATTCACACCAACTCTATTAAATAGGTATGAATTAATTGATTGTAAAAAGTGGAGTTGTTCTGTTTTTAAATTGTGCATGCGCGAGCATGCTGAAGATCTTGACTTCTGAAAGTGATTTTTTTTAATCCCCTTAGAATTAGTTTTAAATGTTCTTAGGTCATATCAGCACACATGAGCATGGTGAAGATCTTGACTTCTCAAAGCACTGCCCGGATTTGGTGTGCCCATATGCAGAGGGGGACACATGGTGTTGAAAAAGTGATTTACACTTTGGGGGGCGTGATTTTCACTTTTCAGTGCCCCTGTATATGGGCAAACCTTAGACAAGTGATTTTCTGCTTTTTTTTTTTCCCTTAGATTTTTTATTTTTATTTTTTAGGTATAGTCCCCAAGATTAGTTTAAATGTTTTGAGGTCATATCATCTTGATTTTTTTGGTTGCTATTCTATTTATTTATTCTATTTCATTTCTCTTTCCTATTGGTATAATGGTATCTCTCTCTCTCTCTCAAATTGCTATCATTGTGGGTTCTCTATCATTTATTTGTAACAGCTTTCTCTTAATCAAGAATTAATTTAAATCAATGACATGATTAAGTTAGTTTTCCTTGATGTTAATAAATAAGTTATATGATCAAATCAGTTACTTTTTGCCTAGTTTAAATGATACAATATAGTCACTTTATTAACTATTTAATTGAGGGAAAAAGTAGCTTTAAAATTTTTGAGCTCGACTTGGTCGATTGAAACCATCCGGTTCATTTGGGCCGATAAAAAACCAATGGGGTGTTTTGGCCTGTAAGGCTTTTGAGAATTTCTATGCTAATAGCTATGACCAGTTCGACTGGCCACAGGCAGGTTTGAATTTAATAACTATGCTTAGTACTAATAAGCCCACTGTTTAGCTTTGTCAATTGAGCTACAAAATTCAAACCCAAAAGGAAGAAAATGTTCTGTCCTGGATTTGGCGTACAGGATGATGTCTTGGACACCAGGGGATGACATGTGGAAGAAAATGAATGGGGGTTAGACGAAATTTCAAATTCCCGTCCATTTGTTGTTCCCTGGCGTTCAAGACCCCATCTTGGACACCAAAAACTGGGCAGAAGATTTGTCCCTAGGTTTTAGCCATTGTTGGCCTTCAAAATTTTAACCGAAAGCATGTTCGGTCCAGAATATACCGTTCATCACCTCACAGGGGGCTGTGGACCCCAGACAGTGCATGGGGTCCACACCCCAATGCAAGCTGGACAGAACAATTTTTAAAGCCAAATGTTAAACTTTAAATACACATGGGCCGTGACCTTGGAGCCTAAATAAGGGTCTGATTGAAGGTCTCAGGTTCTGATGGCACAGGGCCTTGGTTAGGCTCGGCTCTTTAAAATTCGTGGTCAATCTAAAGCCCAAGCCCGAGCTTCCAAACATAGGATCTATGGGTCATGCAGGCCTACATACTTTGGTGGGTGATCCTACCAATCTCTCTTTAAATGGATGTAATGATTCTATAAAAATCTGCTTAAGGAATTGTCTGTTTGCAAAGATTTTGACAGAAACTGAAAGAAAGTGTGAGAAAATAAAAATTTGCTTCATAGAAAGTTATGTTTCACAATTGGAAAAGGATCTCCTACACCCAAATTTTCTGTTCCTCCATGTCCTCACAGACAAATGTAAGTGTAGGAGATCCTTTTTTAATTGTGAAACATAACTTTTTCCATATATATATATATATATTGTCACATTTTCTTTCATTTTCTATCAAAATCTTTGCAAACAGACAGCCTAAGAAAAAAATCCCAAATAAAATAAAATAAAGTCTCTACAAAAGGAAAACCTTCACCAACCTAGGAAAATGGCTTGGCTAAGGAGGGACAAAAATCCCACCAAAATCAAAGCTCAAAGCTCAAACCTTCACCTAGCTCAAATCACAAAGGTAAAAGGTTATAAATATCTGAAAGGCACACCAAGCCTTGGGGTTTTTTACATATATCTTCCGGTTACATATACTCAAGCAGGTCCTAAAGTCTAAGACTAGAGAGACCTCAAAAAAATTTCAAAGGATACAAACTCTGAGGCTGCTAACCCACATTAGATTCACAAGTTTTTTAGTGAATATGAACTGTAGAAATCAAACCGAGCTACGAATCAAGTAAATGTGGGTGCAATGTCATACATCAGTTAGTTGCTAAACGTATAATAAATTTGAGCACAAATGGCATTTTGAGCAAAGGGTGGAGACACTGTTGTGCAATGAGAGGAGCAACTGTTTTCGAACCTCGGAAAAGCAACCTAAAAACTAAGCAAAATTCAAAAAAAAAAAAAAAAAAAAATCAATAACGGTAACTTTACTCCCGATTGAAACGAAAGAATCCTCCATTGCAAAAATCTAAGCCACATTTTTGTTTCAAATTCATTTCCACACCATGCCACGTGGCATAACATGAGCCACATTTCCAAGGTGTGGTGGGGGACAATCAAAGCCACACACAGTACATTGTGGGCCATGAGCTGTTGTATCAAATGTGTTTGGAAAGTCAAATGAATTCAACTCAGAATCAGCCTGAGTGTAACTCGTTTGTGATCCAAATCTTTTTGGAAGAATTATTTCTATCACTTTTGTTTAAGTCCTATGTTAGAAGGTAAAAAATTATCCATTTGAACTTATTTTGATGTCATTTAAAAGGTTATTCAGTTTCATTTCCAACTAGACCAAGATCCTGAGAATTTGATGTAATTCTGAAAAGTTATGACTAAAATAATGATAGAGCATTAGTTTGTGACGGGATTTAGTTATTTTAAAATTTATACTTTTTTAGCAAGTCTAATTAAAGTGAGATTTGTAAAGATAAATTTGTGGATTTTGGGGGGTTAAACTCGCAATATGGTGTAGGTATCTTGGGGTGCACCTTTCTATAAAAGGGTTGTTTTGTGGGTTTTATAAGTGTGCGGCTCTGTAACATACTTTGGGTTTTGCCAAGACTTCATTTGTGAGAAGCAAAAACGTATTTGAGTGGAGATTTCTATTGGGTTCTTCCTTAGGGTTTTATCTTTTGGGTTTTGGAAACTCGCCTTTGTATATTTGTAATCTTTTTGTTATCCGTTTTAGTGAAAGTTCTTGATCGTCTTCACCCATGGATATAGGCAATTTTATTGAACAACGTTAAATATTGTGTTGTGTGATTGTTCTTTGTCGTTTACTATTTTCTCATTTTGTTTCACATACATCTCATACTTAAATCTGATCCGTGTTTTGTTTTGTTGTGCTATTTTGTCACAACAAATTGGTATCGGAGCATTCAGGTTTTGCTAAAGGTTCTTTTGGTTTTCTTCCATTGGTTCCCATTGTTTTAGAGTTGTGGGTTGAGGATTCTTTGTTTTGAAAATTTTACAAAGGCGGCTACAAGGTTTGAGGTTGAGAAGTTAGATGGAACATACACTTTTGGCTTATAGCAAAAAAAGTTGAAAATCTTTATGTACTGTTTGAGAACACAATTCAAGGTGGAGTAGTTGTGTCTTTTGTACCATATTTCAGTTTAGTTTATACATAGTTGTAGCATATGCAGATGGGTTACATGTGTGTTAGATTTTTATAGGTTTAAGTAAGTGGGGTTTTCTTTATGGTGAGAAGTTTGAGTTTTATGAGCGTTGTGTTCATGAAAAACAATATGGAGGTGTTAACTTTTGGTGATTCTATCTTGTTGTATCCAAGCAAGGAGGTTGTAGAAGTTAGATATTTGAGTGTTTCATTGGAGGTGGAGTCCAATGGAGTTGGAGTGTGAGGCTCCTATTTTGTTGGGACATGAAAATGCTATTTTAGACACCATTAAGATTATGAAAGTTCAACAACATGGAAGTAAGCCCAAATTGGACATTAAACATCCATTCATAGTTGGTTTTGATGACATAGCTACGGATGTATTTAGTATTGAGGAGTCAACAGATATGTTGACAAAGTTGGGTTTGGTGATTGAATTCAAGGCGGCTTGGACTTGATCACTTTGAAAGAGAACTAATTATGTACCCTTTGGGTTTTGGTGGACAAGATGATTAATGAGCTTCATTTAGTTGGTTTGATAGAATTCAATCTAAGGTAGAGATTTCTTGGGAAATTGTCTTAAATTCAACTTGGAATTAGCTCGAGTGCAACCTGTTTGTGTGATCCAAATCCTTTTAAAAGAACTATTTTCGTCACTTTTATTTAAGTCTCACTTTAGAAGATCATAAATTGTCCGTCTGGACTAATTTTGGTGTCGTTTGAAAGGTTATTCAATTACCTTTCCAACGAGATCAAGATCTTGAGAATTTGATGTGTTTTGGGAAAGTTATGGTTAAAATACTGATAGGGTATTAGTTTGTGATGGGATTTAACTATTTTAGAGCTTAATTTTTTTTTTAGAGTCTAATTAAGGTAGGATTTGGAAATATAGGTTTGGGGGTATTAGGGGTTTAACATGTAACATGATGTATGGTTTCTTAGGGTGTAGGTCTCTATAAAAGGATTGTTTCGTGGGTTTTGTAAGTGTGAGAGACTGTGAGACAAATTTTGGGTTTTGTAAAGACTTCGTTTGTGAGAGGCAAAAATGTATTTGTGTGGAGAGTTCTTTTGGATTTTTCCTTAGGATTTCATCTTTTGGGTTTTGGGAACTCATTAGTGTGCTTTTGTAATCTCTTTGTTCTCTGTTTTAGTGAAAGTTCCTAATTGTCTTCACTCGTTGATGTAGGCAATCTTGCCGAACCATGTTAAATAGTGTGTTATGTGATTATTCTTTGTCGTTTACTACTTTCTTGTTTTGTTTCACACGCAGTGCATACTTGAATCCAATATGGGTTTTGTTCTATTGTGCTGTTTTGTCACAACAAAATTCTATATGACATAATGTTAGCCATGTTTCCTAGGTACAACACTTGAAAACCACACATTTAAGAGAGAGAGAGAGAGAGAGAGAGAGAGAGAGAGAGAGAGAGAGAGAGGCCATGAATTCAATCCTATTTGGTAGCAATTTGTAATATGTGCTACTTGATTGTGTTAGAAAAAAGTCAACCTAAACCAAGTCTATTATTTTGATAAGTTGTCAAAACTTGTTGGTTAGGTTGGATGTGCAAGATTAGGCCCAAAGTTTTAAAGAAAGGTAGATTAGCTTGGACCCTAATAAAAAAAATGCCTGAAGTGAAAGCAACCCAAACAACCCCCTAAAAGATAAACACAAACTCACACTCATATAATAAAAGTTTTTTGGTCAATACAATAGCTACCGTGACTGTTGGACTCGCAAAAATCATGTAGGCGGCTGTTTCTTCCCTTTATAACATGTGTTTTATGAGTTCAAATCCTTTGTAGTAAATTCACATACATTAACATGCAACTTTGCTCCAAATGTGACACTAATAAAAAAAATTAAAATCTCAAACCAAAATTGGGAAAAAGTTTTAATTTTTGTATTAGTGTTTCGCTTTAGATACTCGCTACATGTTAATGTAGTTTAATTTATTGCAAAGGATCCTATGTCATGTTTCACATACTATTGTAGAAAATTTAGTATTTGAACTAATTGTTTATATTCTCTGAGCTTTTTGTTTTAGGATTATGAAAATTAGTTTTGTTATGTGAGAGGTGAAATTTTTTTAAATCTCACCCTATGAACATTAGTACATTGCTAAACTACATAAATCTTATTGTGTTTTTGTTTTCATTTGATTCCTTACTACATGATATTTTATCTTTTTTAATTAACCTTTAACAAGGATTTAAATTTATGATAATTCTTTGAGTTGGAATATCATTGATGTGTTTTGGAGCTATATCATTTGATTAAGGGAACTTGCACAATCCCATTAGAATATCATACAACATAATTCAGATTTCTTTTGTTCAATTTGGATCCTCTGCATTAAGTTTATTAACGTGTAATAATTCTCAAAACATGACAAATATACAAAATAATAATAATAATAATAATTAAATTAAATTAAAACTCGGACCAAAATTAGGTGAGAGTTCCCGAGTGACCTTTGTCATGTTTAGTGCTGCTTGTAAATGAATCTTTTGAAGGGAATGATTTAATTACATAAAATATTACATCAAAGAATATTACACCAGTATTTGAACAATAAAAAGAGATTTTATTCATTTTCCTTATCACCCCTATAAGCTGACTAGGTCTAGTAAATAGTTGAGTAGATTGAACAACAGAGAGATGAACCGAGTGGAAATGAGTCCTTTGGTGAAGATATCTATAAGTTGGTTAGTGCTTGGAGGATAACGAACAAGTAAAGAACCATGAACTAGACGTTTTAGAATAAAATGGTAATCTATTTCAGTATGTGTGGTTCAAGCATACATCAGATGATTGAAAACAAGGTAAGTAACACCGATATTATCATAAACTATGAGGAGGGAGCAAAGCAAATAGATATAAAGATCATGAAGGAGATACTAAAACCAAAGAGCTATGCCATACAAAGAGTTAATGCGTGATATTCTATTTCAATGCTTGATTAAAACACGTGTTATTTCTTAGATGTCATGAAATAAGGTTGGGACCCAAGTATACACAACCACAAGTAGTAGAACAACGATCATCAGAAGAGTCGGCCCAATTTGTATTAGAGTAACCACAAAGAGAAAAGTTTACAAAAGCTTAGAGACGTATACCATGGCTTAGGGTTCCCTTGAGATATCGAAGAATCTGTTTGACAGTCTGTACATGAACATTAGTCTAGAGCATGCATAAACTGACATAAATGGGTTTAGCATCCAACATATTAGCTTTGCGAATAAGGTTAATAGTGTGTTTAGATTGACGAATTAAGCTAAAGAGAAGAGTTAAAGTGGCACGCCTCAATGCATAATAAGAAGTGAAGTAGACTCAGAACCTTCATCTGAAACTTAGTGTGAAAAGTGAGGATTAGATAATCAATAGCATGAGTGAAAGAACCAATTAAAATAATATCATGTACATATGAGACAAGAATGAGTATGTTTAAAGTATCAATACAAAGAAGCATTGAAGTATCTGATGGACATGATAGGAAACCTAAATTGAGAAAAAAATGAGATGATATGATGAAATTATCTCCCTCATAAATGGATTTATAAAATTTATACACATAATGAAGACGAGCAAGATCAATTAAGCCTAGTAGTTGTTTCATATAGACTTCTTTAGAAGGATGTCTGAAGAAAGACATTTTTTTGTTGGAAATATGTGTCCTAACAAAGCCAACAACAACAACAATAACAACAACAAACAGCCTTATCCCAATTATTTGGGGTCGGCTACATGAATCCTGTTCCCCCATTCCACTCTATTTAAAGCCTTATTTGCTGTTAAATTACAAGCTGCCATGTCTCTCTTTACTACCTTTACCCAGGTCAATTTTGGCCTTCCTCTAGTCCTTCTAGCACCTTCAACTTGTATTGTCTCACTTCGCCTCACTGGTG
>JAOXJP010114375.1:0-28019 GCA_025762735.1 Platanus orientalis
AGCCCTCACCTTCTTCCATACCAGGACATTAATTATTCCTTTTATTATTTTTTTACTTACTTTTTTATGTTTATTAGTTAGTTATTTTATTTGTAATCTTGATTCTATATTTTATTTTATTTTATTACTTTATTTTTTATTTTTTATAATTTTCTTGAAGTTATTATGCTCAACCATTCTATGTCATTCATTTTTTAGTTTTACTTAGATTTTTTTTTTATTTTTAATTAATTAATTATTTCGTTTGTTCCACATTTTATTTTATGTTGAAGTGATTTATTTTTATGATAAGTAAGTTTCTTGAAGTCATCACGATTAGTCATCCCAAGTAATTATTTTTACTTAGATTTTTTATTTCATTCTTTTATTGTTATTATTATTATTATTTTGTCTTAAATACCATTGTCATAAATATTGAATCTATTTTTTTATCTCTTTCTTTTATTTTATATATTTATTTGTGATAACATGTTTCGTGAATGTTATGTTGTCTTTTGTGTATATATGTGTCATTTTTTTTATTTAGCTACAAGGAAGAGTGGTTCTAGGTACGCATTCCAATTTTATTTATTTATTTTTGTTAGATAATATGTAAATAGATGGCTTGGTAAATAATAAAATTATTTGTATGTATACTCTACACACATGCACTAGTTAATTAGGGTAAAGCACTTGCACATGCATGACACGTTTCTTTAAAATAAAACACACACATGCATACTATAGAAACGAACCTAAGTTTGAACCAGTTTAAGTAGGTAACTGCATGTGCGGATGGACCAGGGTGCCTAACACCTTCCCTAATCTATAATCGAACCACTTACCTAGAACTTTCTGAGTCGACTAATTCAAAATGAAGTCTAATATTTAAAATGAATTTAATAAAAAATGATTTTCTCAAAATTGATGTCTAGTTACATCTTAAAAAATGCTAGTAGCGACTCCAAAATATCGTGGGTTAGGCCCATGATGAGTGGACCACTTTTCTAAGAAATTCACCCATTGTACAAAATCTTAGGCCCACACCTGCCTATCACTACGAACAAAGGAGCCCGGAGTGAGGTGTGTTTTTCATGTCCCTAGAGGTCACCTTATGAGTCACCTCAAAGAATGATTCAATATTGAGGGAGCAAAGGAAGGGGCTCAAGTCAATGTGTCTTTCCTAGTGAGTGCCCTTTTTTCAGAACCATAGCATGCATTGGAGGCTGGGGGACATATAGAACAGACTCTATCTCTAAAGTTGTTGATAACGCGTCGTCCCTATGCGTAAAGCATTCCTCCACGACCTGAAAAATACCCTGAGATTATATAAAGCATCCACGGAATCCCCCCTCTCCTTAGAAGAGGCAGAGTGTCCTAAGGAATAAGAAAACCTGAGATGAAATGACCACTTGCCAGCTATGGGGCAATGAGTCCGGAGCCTGATGTGAGAAGCAAAGATTAGGTAATCTCATGAAGAAAGAGGTATCAAACACAGGCCAAAATGGGGGATTACCCTATTTAACGAGGTTTGGAACCACCCCCAAAGTTTCGAGGCCTATCGGCAAGGTTAAAGAGAAGGTTAACATAAGACCATGACGAAGAGGGAAGAGAGAAAGTTGACGCTTAGAGTGAGGAATTTAGAGATGCATGAAGATGAGGATTATTGCTTGAGGATGATAATGATTCAACTTCCCAAGTGAAAATTCCAGAAATTTGTTATCAACGAGGATATTGTAAGTTGAACAAATCCGGGGTATATTTAGCATCGAAGATCGTCTTCGTCATGAGAAAACAACAATTGAGATAACCGAGTCAAATCAGTTACATCTCAACACATGAATCACTAATACAATCAATGAAGCCCATATAAGATAATTTGGAGCATTAAAAAGGACGAACACGTGTCTAGTTTAGATTTAAAATAGATATGTGTAGGGGGTATTTGATTATGCCAATTTGAACTGTGTCTATGAGATTAGGACATATGGATTACACTAACTTCAAGTTCACCCACTAGCATGAGGACATGAATCATCTTCAAGGCAAGTGTGCGAGAGGAGAAAATCCTGCTAGCAGTGACATGTGTCCAATCCGTTAGAGTTAAAATGCATGTAACAAATGTGGATGGTGGATTCACACAAAATGGAAGAAATAAAGGTACAACACACCCCATTATTAGAGCTACTCACCACAATGAGGAATGAAGATGAGGATTGTATCGACACATAAGGAAAATGAGTTGTAACCACCCTAAGGAAAATGAGTTGTAACCACCTTGCGACATGCAAAAGGAAGATGATGCCATAACTTACCAATCCAGTATAAATAGATAAGTGATAGAAGGAAAAAAGCATCCTCAACATCATTGTTAAATTTTATTTTTCTTAGGAATGGGGGTTAGTATATCTTAGAAGTAGGAGTAACATAACGTAGTTTGTAAATTGGTTTTAATGATTGAATTTGATTCATTTCTTACTCCTATCATTAACGTGCTCACTGCTTGGGAGGATACTTCATATAAGAGTCATAGTTCCTTCAGATTGGGTAAGATATCTATACAATATTGTCAATTTTCATATCAATAGAAGTTCCATTTGTTCACCATTTCTTCTGTTCAAGGTTTGTGAAAGTCCTCTTCAGTGATGCTTGGACTGAACCCACTCTGATTACATGGGTCACTTGAACCCAGGTCAAAGTGACAAAACCACCAATAGTGTCTGCCCTTGCATGCAGGCAGTCCTTAGTCATTCATTAACTGGGTGCACCAAATCATGGGGGGCACAACCAATGCCTGGATGAGAAAATCAAGTAACCAAAGGTGTTGCGCAGGGGCATTAACCTGCCATTGTCCCAGAGATAAAATGCTAGTACACATGGGCTTGAGATATGTCAGTTTGTCTAGACTGAGGAGCCAGGCCCAAGGCTAAAATTTAGTTGGTCCTTTGACTTTGTATGGGCCTTACCTTGGTTTTTAATCCGAACGTCAATTCTTGGGCTAAAATATGAGGCCAAGCTACAGTACACGGGCTGGTGAGCATACACCAAGGCCTCCCACACCAAGCATGGGCCACTGGTGTGGCCACATCAGACAGGAGCGTAGCCTTGCATCATGGTTTGGCCCATTATGGTTCAACAGTATTTAGGCCAAACCTTGGTCCAGGTCATTATACTTAGGCCAGGCCTAAGCTTAAAATATTGCCAAAGCTTTTTCCATTGGTATCCTATGTGTAGCCATGGCATGCAGGGCTTAAACACAATCATCATCGTCCTAAATGGGAAAGCAGCCACACATCTAGAAATTCTAATCACAAAATTTAAAGAAGAAATTAAGAAGAGAAGTGCCTTATTGGTACAAACAACTAAGTAAAGATAATAAGTAATCCAATTTTTGTCAATTTTCAGATCCAGTAATGGGAGTTCCGCTTATGACAACAGAAGGTATGTTTTGGATCTTGAACCAGTCATCCCCCTGGTATTGTCGGAGCCTAGCTTGAAAGGTTGGAAGCATCCAAAGCAATTCCAGTTTCTGCAAAGTGGTCAGGTACTGAAGTCCTTCAGGGAGCCTCTTCAATTGCGCACACCTGCTGAAGCATAGCCTAGTGAGAACAGGCATTGCTCCTTTCTCCACCTTGCACTCTTGCAGCTCATTTAAGCATTTAAGCCTCAGAAATTCAAGTTGAGGAAATCCCTTCCCAGAGAATACTATCCGCTTTCCTACATATGCCTGCATTTGTAATTCGAGAATCCTTAAGTTCGGCACTTTCTCAAGTTCTGCTATTGGGCCTTGTTCTAAATATGACCAAGACAAGGATAAGTGAGAAAGGTTGGGTGGGAAGTCTTGCACATTGAGTGGCCTCGTTAGCTGTCCAGAAAGATGAAGCTTGTGTAGACTTAACATATGCCGAAAGGGCAGCTTTGTCGGCACTGGAATCCATTTTGACACCACCAACTCCAGGGATCGAAGGTGATCCAAGTCAGAAATGAGTTCCCATATGTCTACATTGAAATCCACATGAAATCCTCCATATATTCCCATTTTTCTTAGATTCCTCAGCTTCCCAAATGCTTCCTCTATCCAGTTACCGGCATGTACAACTGATAGAGTTTGGATGTTTCTTAACCGATCAATTTGTAACTCACCACTTGCCACCTCCTTATCCATATACAGGTGTCTCAATTCTTCCATTTCAGAAATTTCGCCAGGTATGCTGGTTATAAGATTACGCCTTATATCTAGAATTTGCAGCCTGAAAAGGTTGCAGATTACCAGTGGAAGCTCTCTTATGGAATTACAACTCACATCAAGGGCTTGCAGGTTGTAGAGGTTCCCCAAGAAAGACGGAATACCTCTCAGGCCTGTTTGTTTCAACCCCAAGTACCTTAAATGGATGAATTTCACTATGACATCAGGTACGTTTAGAAGCTGCACACCCTCAATAACCAACACATTAATCAATTTGAGCCTTCTCGCAAAATATTTCAGGTTCCTATATTCAATTTTGCAATCTTTACTGCTGCTAAGAAGAAATACCGTCCGAAGGTGTGGAGTTGATTTTAGTTGAGGTATGCGCTCCTCGGTGCTAGAATGAATACCAATTCTTCGAGATTTGGACAAGGGTCCAAAAAATGGAGACTCAAAATTCGTGCCTGTGCCAAGAACGTGAAGAAAGTTAGTACTCTTGGCTTCTGATACTGCGAACTCTCGCAGAAGGCGATGGACACGACATATTTGAATTCTCCCATCTGTTCTCCTCTTGACTGCTTGAATCAGGGTCCTACTGTTCAGCTGCTCTAGGTACTCCTCTGCAACTTCCTCTTGTGTTCTTCCATCAATTGGATGTATGAATCCCTCAGCTACCCACAACATTAGCAATTTCCTTGCAGGAATCTCATAGTGATCAGGAAAGATACAGCAATACAGAAAACACCATTTCAAATGAGTAGGTAAATGATGATAACTCATAGCTAGTATCCTTAAACAGAGTTGATGTAGATTTTCACTTTCGAGCACTCTCAATTGAGCTGTTGGAGACTTCTCTTTCATCAACAAGAGACCTCCTATTTCCACCAGTGCGATAGGCAAACCATCACATCTTTCTACAACCTTCTCCAATTCTGCCAGCTCCAAGCTAGATCTGTGGTCATCAGTCTTGGAAACCTTCTTATAAAGCAACTCCAGACTTTCCTTGCAATTTAACAAACGTAATTCGTGAGGAAGACTATTTGGATCGAAATAAAAAGCTACATCCTTATTGCGGGTTGTGATCAGTATTCTACTTCCATTTATCCCACATGGCAAGGCTTCTTTAACTTCATCCCACACTTCATTTTCCCATACATCGTCTAACACAACCAAGTACCTCTTCTCCTTCAAGAACTCATAAAGCTTCACCTCCAACTCTTTTCTGCTCATCTTCTCGCATATACCTACCTGAAATCCCAACATTTGTCTTGCAATTTTCGCTAAAAGCTGTATCCCTGTATACTTTTTAGAGACAGATACCCAAACACGAAAATTAAACTGAAACTTAACAACATCATTGATGTAAATTTTTTTAGCAAGAGTAGTCTTACCAGAACCGCCCATGCCAACTATGGATACCACACTCTGTTGTGTATTCGGATCCCCGAGTCGTACAAGCAATGTCCTCAAGTCCTCTTCAAAACCAACAAAATCTTGTTCTTCATCATATGAGGTAGGGATGCAATCTCGCCATCTCAAGCTTGCAATCTTTGCCTCTACTAGTCCATCACTATCTGCGATGCCGCAAGTTGATGCCTTCTCATAAATTTGATGAATCTTAGTTATGATCTGTGTGGTCTCTTCGCCAAAATTTTGGTGAGCTTTATCAACTTTATATCGAGCTATCCACTCCTTGAAGAAGGCAGTACACGTTGATTTTTTCCTGCTCTGCAGTGATATCTCGTGGGGTGCTACTTTGAAGATGAAGGTGTCAACAACGTCCTCTACATAGTCAGTGATATCTCTCACATACCCCCACCACTTCCTCACTCTCTCATCTCCCTGTTTAGCTTCTGCATCTTTCAAGAACTTCTGAATCTGCTTCAATTCTCCGTCTATTGACTCTATTCGATCCCGTATATCTTTGAGAACAGCTGCTTCTTGAATGAGCAGGTTAGCAAGTTTTTTAAGGAAATAGGACACACAAAGTTCAGCCATCTCTCCTCCTTTCAAGTAGCTAGTGATGGCAAGTAAGGCTGCCTTCTATTTCTTTGGTGACTACTTTGTTTTGGCAAACGTCTGAAATAATGTCTTCTTTTCTCTGGATAGCTTTCCAATTCTAGGTGACTTCACCGTGCCAGACCATAGTCGAAATCTAGTGAAGAGACTAAAATTTTAAAGAAGCAGAGAAACTTGTCGGTATTTGGACGCACATCCTCTGCACAGCGGTCGCAGTGCAGAGTGGGCATCTCACATGTGGGTGGGGTCCATATAGACGGGGTCCACCACTCTGTGAGAGCACGCACCATGCACCACAGGTGCAGAGGATGTGGGCCCGATGCGGCAAGGATTTTCTACGCTAATGGTAACCTAAGCCGAGGTCAAGGGGCGGCCACATAAGGATCAGATGTGATTTACACTTACCCCAAAAAGATAAAATCACTTTCGACACTGATGTTTCCACCCGCTTGACCCTCAGCAGAGGTTAGAGGAGGATAGAGGCAGCGTACAGATTCCAAGCTGAGCTTGACATTGTTTTCAAACCCAAAGATTCTTAGAAAGGAAATAAATGTTTTGTCCATGATTTGGTGTCCAGCACAGTGTCCACAACACCAGGGGACCTTATATAGAATAAAATGCATATTCCAAATTAAAAAATGCATCATCCACCTATTTTATTCCATATGATGTCCAATCCTGGACAGGATATTTGTTGCATCCGTTATGCCAGCATACACGCGTTAACACAGACTATGGTTTGACAAAGAGTTCAGCACGCTTTATTTTATTTTTTCAATTTTTTGAAGTGAAGTACACGTGCAATGCCTCTTTTAAAAAATCCTTGACCATGAACGAATGGTATTGTTTATTTTGTACAGGCCCATTAAACATAAATTAAATTAGGCTGTGTTTGGCGGCCACTTGTAATGAAATCATATATTTTGAGTTTCCCAAGGCTTTTGAACTCACAACGGGATGGTTTGTGATGAGCTCATTCATATTTGCAACGGTTTGTGCTTGATAACATATGTTATTCATTTTATAGAAAAATTTAAGATGACTTCATTTTTAATTATAATTAACAAATAAGTATAAATTTAAATGAGTTCATAAGGAAGCAATCATCTCATGGCTACAAATGCCTTAGAAACTCAAATGAATTGATTACATTACAGGAGGCTACCAAACAGGCTATTAATCTTCATGAGGATAATACTTTCACACGCGATGTCCAAAAAAGCATATACAACAATGTGCTGCCATGCTTATGGGATGGCTAGAAAATCCATGCACCCATAAACAAAAACAAAATAAGACCTCGAAAGTGAAACAGACAAGAAACAAAAGCAACATATAAGAAATGAGAGTATAATGCTGCCTGTTTAATAAATACACGATCAGTTATTTTCCACTCATCAACTCTTCTCCAGTCTTTAAAAAATAGTGAAATAAAATTAAAAAAAAACTCTTCTCTAAGAAAATAATTTTGTTGAAGAAAATAATTTTGTTGAACTAGTATATCTTGATAGTCTTGTTTGGTCTATTTGCAACTTCTAAATGTCGAAGACTATAGTTGGGTTAAGATGCTAATTCCAACCTTTGTTTCGTTTACACCTTCATTTAAATTATTTCCCTTGTAATGCACGGCTTTTCATGCCACCAATAATGTCTTTTTTCTTATTTTATAATCAAGTCTCCTTGGAACTCTTTGAGCAAATGGATGTATTATGTCTTTCCAAGTCAAAGTCAGACGTGGGTCAAATAAAATATCAAAGAAATTCAAAAGTTGAAAACTTTACTAAATTTCGTCAACTTTTGGTAAAGGTTACGAAAGTTTGATGTACTTTCACTAATTTTTTATATTTCTCCAAAAAAAATTGGTTAATATTGCTAACATTTCTCAGAAATTTACCAACATTGACTACTATGCGAGGAACTTGTTAAATTAAAACCGACCCTAAACTCCAATCTTTAGCCATATATTTTTGTTTTGTTGAGTGTAGCTAGAACAACAACAACAACAACTCCATTTCAATCCATTAGGGTAAATTATATTTGGCTCATCCGAAAGGACCTTCTTATGTGAGTGGTGCATTCTTGCGATAATCCCAAACACGAACATACCCCCAAAAGTGTATTATCACCCTTTCAAGGTACATGTAGGTTTGGGATTATCGTAGGACAATCCCATTCACAGGAGATGATCCGGTCTCTTGGTTCATATGTAACAACAAGTTGGGGCCCAAAAGGATCGTCTCCTATGAGTGGACGGTCTACTGTTGTTATGCTTCCCATAAATGTTTCTCAATCGCCTGTTGAAAACATCTTTCTTTCTCCTTCAACTGTCACATTTACCTCTCATTCTTATTTTCTGATTCCTTCTTTATTCAATACTATCATGTGATCCTCTTTTATTGATTTCTCTTATCCTTCACCTACTTTGCCTTTTTCATTGCCACCTTTAAATCAGGTTGTTGATTCATCTGCCTCATCTTTAGCCTTAATGTCTTCTGTTGCATTGTTTTCTCCACCTCTAACCCTAATCGTCATCACAAAATCACAAGAACTCAGTATGGGACATGGAGAACAAAGCTCTACCTTACCACTTGTTTTCTAATTCCTCAGGTTTTTGTGTTTGTTCATATTGTTCCCTTGTTAGTAGAGCTCACAACTCATAAACAAGTTGTTCATTATTCCAAATGGGTTGCTGCAATGCAAGATGAGTACAATGCCCTACTTAATAATTCTTTGTTCTATATCAACAAACATTGTTGACTGCAAATGGGTTTACCCCATTAAGCAAAGAAGTGACAGGTCTATAGAGTGGTATAAAGCTTGCTTGGTAGCTAAAGGCTACAATCAACAATCTGTGATTGATTTATAAATACTTTTATCTCAATGGTAAAACCCCCAAACATTCAAAATGTTTTTTCCATTTATGTTTCGTCACTGATCTGTATGACAATTGGTGGATGTAAATATTTCCTTTCTTCATGGGCTTTTATATAAGGAGGTTTAAATGCAAGAACCACATGGTTTTGTTGACTCTACTCAGCCTACTCATATCTACCGCCTAAATAAGGCTATATATGGATTGGAATAAGCATCCTAAGCATTGTTTCCATGATTTAGCAATTTTCTTTTACATATTTGTTTTTCTAAAAGCTCAATTGATTCTTCCACGTTTGTGTTATACTCACCTATTGGTTTTTATGTAAATGAATGACATCATATTAACAGGGAACAACTCTCTCATTCTTACTGTCTTGGTTCTGAATTTGCCATGACTGACTTGGGGGAGTTAAACTTGTTTATCGAGATTGAAGCTAAACATTCTTCCCAAGATCTCCTCTCACTCAAAAATAAGTATGATTTGTATCTTTTTACTTGTGTAAGAATGATTGGCTACAAACCTTGTGCTACACCAGTTGCTTCAAGATAAAAAAAGTAGATCCCTAAGGGTGTTCCACAATTTGATCCGATTGAATATAGGATTTTAGTCAATGCACTTCAATACCTCATTCTCACTCACCCCAACATTTTCTATTCTATGAATCAAGTATGTCAATTTATGCATGCAACTACTATCAAGTGTCTCCAGGCAATAAAGTAGATTCTACATTATCTCAACAAACACTTAGCTCTGGTATTCTACTTCATCTTGGACCTCTGTCCCTTATTGTTGCTTTCATTGATGTTGATTGGGCCGGTATTCTAGACTCTCACCTCTTCAACACTGGTTTTTGTATGAATTTGGAATCTAAACTAATATCTTGGGGCTCTAAGAAACAACCCATGGTCTTTCTCTATTTCTAAGACTAAATACAAAGTGTTGGTCGTGACTACATTCAATCTGCTTTGGCTTTCCTATATACTCAAGGTTCTTCATATTTCCTTCAAGTTTTCAATGATTATTTATCATGATTGCTTGAGAGTTACTCATATGAAAGTTATTCAATTTTTTCATACCAGAAGCAAACACATCGAGGTGAATTACCACTTAATGAGATATCTTGTAGTCAATGGTACATTTCTTATCCAATTTGTTTGTTCTAACCATCAGTTGGTTGATATCTCCATAAAAGGCTTGCTAAAATCACCTTTTATTTTTCATCTCTCCATATTGCTGATGGTTCTCCCCAATAGTTTCCGGGGGGGAGAGAGAGAGAAAGAGGTAACAACGTATATGATATGCAGGATCCATCTCTTTAGGAAACTCAGTATTAGATTTGCACAAATCAAGAAATTAAAGGATTTTTTTTCAATATTTTAATTTGATTTTGTTTCATATTTTTTATGTAATTCTCTATTTAAACTCATAAGAAGAGATTGTACGAAACATGTGAAGAATCAAGAGCTTTATTTTCTTTATTTTTGTCTTCTCTATTTTTTGTCTTCTTTATGCATCTTTGGTTTATTATTAATATTGTTAGGTCCATTTGTATTGTTAATTCCATGCCAAGTTTAGATGAGCTATAGTAGGATATTGGTCTATGTAACTGAGTCATTAAACTGTGAAAATTAAGGACCAAACACGAGCAACTCTGACAAGAAACATCAACTCAAGAATTGAAGTTCCACAAGCTACTTAAGTCCATTCATCAAAAGAACTTCAAGAAATGCACTGATATCAAGCACTCTATACCAAAACAAGTAAAAAAAACAAGTTGGACTTATCAGTTGAAATGCAAAAAATGCGTGAATGGCGTGTCTCAAATCATTCGCCACACTTAAAGGGCTTCAAATGAAGTCTCTTAAAACTTTATTCTCGATCCAAAAAAATGTCCGCCAATAGGTACAAATCACCTATTCGCCACCATCATCAATGCTTGCGAATGCAGTGTTCATATTTGCTCACTACGAAAACCAACATTTCCAAAACAATTCAAACTCCATTAATGACGGTTTTTCTGCACAACCACGACTCCTATGGGTTCCCCAAACATCCAGGAGACTAAAGGAGGTGCAACCTCGCAATAGAATAAGCACCAATATGCCCAAAATAAGGATGAAAGACTCCCGCTCCAACATGGAAGCCATGAACAAGATAGAGTTCTTCCTCAATAAGGACTCTTCTCCAACTGGGTTTTGCATCTATAAATACCTTCATAGAGCGTAAAAATATAACTCTTTTGAACTATTGGAATCATTCCC
The DNA here is from genome assembly GCA_025762735.1 of Platanus orientalis. Taxonomy (NCBI): domain Eukaryota; kingdom Viridiplantae; phylum Streptophyta; class Magnoliopsida; order Proteales; family Platanaceae; genus Platanus; species Platanus orientalis. Next base: position 11,321 of record JAOXJP010114375.1, read on the forward strand.
AAGCTCACAAGCAAAGGCAAGCACTACTCTCCGATTTGGGTGCTCTGCATTCAACCATCTCTTTCAAATTCAACAAGTTTTCCTCTTCTAAAGAAGGTAGCAAGTCCATTATACCTCTGCAAATACCTTCCAAGGAAGATAGCAAAGAATTTTTTGATGAAAATAGCCATGGCAAGCTAATGTAAAGCTTATTTGTATTCAAAGCAAGACTTGTATATCCATATTTATATCAATAAAATCAAAGAGTTCATCCTTTTCTTCCATTTTCTCTTCTTTACTTTAATGCAACTTCTTATTTTTTTACAAGTCGAGTAACTTGAGGTTAATCAGAGGTTTGCTGTGTTAAATAGCAGTAATCAACAAGTCTTTCTTGAGACTCGGAGTATTAGTCCCCACCTACAAAAATAATAAACTAGCTCCAAAACGGCTAGGTAATTTGTTCAACGAATTTTCCTATTACGGCTCAAAATTTGGTATTACAAATTTCTGGCATGCCTAGTGAGACTATACTTTCATTTCATCTCTCTTCAAGTTTCGTTGTATTAATGGGTGTCCTTCCTTTTCATAGACATCCCAATGAATTTGCAACCGTGAAGCCTTCTTTTGGGGCACCACAAGGCCATTATGCTACATTAACAACATAGGTTGAGGCTTTGGTCTCCCCACCACCCATTCACATTGTTAAGGCTCCAATTTCCCAAACAACACCTATGGTTAAGGCTACGATCACTCAACCAAAGGCTAAGGTTGTTGTCTCCTTAACACTAGCAGGGGTTGAAGCTTTGGTCTTCCCCCACGTGGTTGTGGTGATGCTGCACTTAAAGCATCCAAAGCTTACATAAACCTTTCGTACCTCATCCAAGCCAGACACAATAACCATAACATATCCAAAACATGACCAAATGTACTCGAGAGTCGCATGCTAGACCATTACTAATGTGAAAGACCCTAAGGGGCCCAATTTTTCAAAATTTATGGAAGAATATTTACAAAATGAGTTATAGATCTCTTTCAAAAGAATGTAGCAAGTTCAGGTGATCCAAGCTTCAAGCTCAATCTTTGATCAATCAACAAGGACAATTGTTAGCCCTACCTTAGCTCAATGAGAAGAAAGCCTTTTGAACAACTATCGCAACTCTAGAAATAAGAAGCAACTAAATGCAATTTAACTCAAAGATGATGTGTCATCTCCAACAAATACCACTCATGGCCAAGCAAATTGAAGATGATACGTCATCTCCCAGTAAATGTGAACAGAGATGATACGTCATCTCCCAATAAATGTGAACAGAGATAATGTGTCATCTCCCATCAATTGTAAGTGGAAATGATACGTCACCTCCTAGTAAAGAGATGATGCATCATCTCTAACAAATGGCACTCATGGCCAAACCAATTGGATTTAATGCGTCATCTCTCTTCAACATGCAAAGTTCAATCAATCTCTTTCAAAAGCAACTTTCATTAAAGATGTCGCATTGTCTCCCTATAAGTTCAATCAATCTCTTCAAAATAAAAATCCAAGATTATGCATCACCTCCTTGTAAGTTCAATCTCTTTCAAACAACAACTTTCATCCAAGATGATGTATCATCTCCCTGTAAGTTCAATCTCTTTCAAACAACAAGTTTTATCCAAGAGGATGTGTCATCTCCCTAGAAGTTTAATCAACTCTTTCAAACAAGCAACTTTCATCAAAGGTGATGCATCATCTCCTTATAAGTTCAAATCTCTTTCAAAAGGAACTTTCATCAGGGATGATGCATCATCACGCTATAAGTTCAATCAATCTCTTCAAAAGCAACTTTCATCAAAGATGGCACATCATCTCCATACAAGTTTAGTCAATTTTCAAAAAAAAAAATTCATCTCTCAGCAAAGTCCATCCATGGCAGAACCAATCAGAGATAATATGTCATCTCCCGTCAATACCAATTTCAGCAATGTTATCATCCAAATAGAAATGATATGTCTTTCATTTCCTAACATCTTCAAAGCTTAGGCTGCAGCAGGTTCGATGAGGACTCTACGATCTTGCCTCACAAGAAATGGCTGCAATCTTTAGCATATTACATTGTTTACTCAAGTATAGACAAGTGTCGATCTTTGTTTCATAGCCTATGTATCATGTCAATCATGCTTGCAAATGGGATGATTGAAACAAGCACATAGCATCGATCTTTCGGGGTCTCCATAGCATTCGGAGTAAGCTTAAAAATCCTGACATACTCCGCTAAGCAGCAATAGGTTCAGTGAGGACTCTATGCTTTTGGCTCACAAGAAATGGCCATAACCTTCGACATAGCTAATTGTCTACTCGGGTATAGACAACTGGCATCCTCATTCCATAGCCTATGTATCATGATAACTACCTTTGGGAATTGGTTGAAACAAGTATATGGCATTAATCTCTAAGTCGAGTCAGGCCGCATAGTTTCACTAAGTCAAGTCGGTATACAACTTTAAAGAAAGGCCCGCACAAACAACCGCCTATCTGGCTATAAGTAGGTGTCATCACTTCATAGCCTATGTATTATGCAAATCATGTTTGCATATTAGATGGTTGAAAAAGGTACATAGCACCAATCTCTCCAGATCTTCATGGCTTTTGGAGTAAGCCTAAAAACCTCCTGACATAGCCCTGATTGGCAATTCCTGGTTCAGACAAATTACCTCGCAACATTCGTTTATTCTGACATAGGCAGATGTTGCACCTCAATTCATAGTTTATATATTATCTTGCCATTAACACCATTAGGGAGTCATGTATAATGCATAGCAATGGGTTCCTTATGATTACAACCTCCACAACTTTTGGAGAGAGTGCAACAAAATCTCTAGTCCCGATTGGTCCTCTACTTACACTCTATCAAAGATAGGATAACTGTAAGGTATGACCCACTTATGATGTCTGTTATCAAGACTAAAGAACACATCACAATTTGTTCCATCAAGTCTGTGTAATTCCTAAGGCCACAGTATAGATTACTAGCATGTCTAGGGAATCCGTAGTCACAACAATGGGTTACTTGTTAAAAAAAACCCTTCATAGCTTCTCAGGAAAGAGTGCAACAACATTTCTCTACATGTTCAAAACAAAGCCCCATATAGTTCAATTATTGGTACACCCAGTCCACCCTACTAAACAGCTTGCCTGTACACCGATCACTCTTCATTCAATAAGTTATCTACCGCATGACTTACTAACGGCCACCCTACAACATTCACTTGACCTCGGACACAAGCAATGCTGCACTTCGATTCATCAAGTCTATAAAATGATAGCTTTTGGTCAGTCTAAACAACTATCAAGCTTAAGCAGCATCATCATAACATGGGTTACTCATCACCCCCCACAGCTTCTCGAGAAAGAGTGTAGCAACATTATTTCTCTACCAGTCTCGATGGTCACCGCTCAACAAACCAACCTGTTAGCACCGACCCCCTGTAATATTGGCTTATTAGGACATAAACACATGTTGCATTCACTTTCAAACATTGTGTGTTATACCTACTATAACAATGGATGGGTTATTATTACCTAGGCAAATCACAACATCTGATCCTACAGGATCCCACCCTGACTTTCAGAGAGAGTCATTATACATTCTCCCTTGCACATCCCTCCGCTGTAACATTGTTTAAGTGTGATGAAAACAATGCTACAAAGAAATCCATAATCTATGTATCATCGCGTGATGAATAAATGGTATGTAGCATTAACCTTGTAAGGTCTCATAGCTTTTCTAGAGAGAGTTTCCCAAAATCTCTCTATGAGTCTCGTAAAATATGACATTTGCCTAATTAGGACAAGGGCAATGCCGTAGATCGATTCGGCTACATATCAGGACTGATGTAAAGCCACGAGCAGTTTTCATGAATGATATATAATACTTAAATTTCCGTAGCTTTTTCAAAGAGAACTTCACTAACATCTCTTTGTGAGTCCCATTAAAACGCTCAATCATAGTCGTAAAAGACTCTAGAGCAATCAACTTTTAAATGATTAACAATTATTCAACAGAACAACCAACAAAGTACATAACACCTCAGTATTTGAAAATTTTCACAAGAAACTTTAGCAATTTATACAACTTAATCAAGCCAGAAACAAATATAAGTTCAAAAGTCATCTAAATTGTTCATATGATTTACAGCTTTTGCATGATCGGCTTTTCACAATGTTTTCAAGCACTTGTGCCTGATGTCGATGACTTAGATGGCTCCTGAAGCAACCCATGTGCTAGTAGCAACACCCCTAAAGTTAGAGAAGATATCAATTGCTTGCATACAACTCATGGATAACCCTATTTTCAAACAAACAGAGAGCCTCTTTGTTGGTTCATACCCATTTTCAAACTCAAACAATTGAAGGCATTCACAAAACACCATAAGAGTTGAGTCTCCATTCAAGAAGGCATTTCATAGGCAAATCATTTTTGAAACCCGGATCCACAAGATCGGCGACAAATTCTATCCCACTATGCTTTCTCAACCAAAATTATTCTATATTTTCAAAACCACCCACCAAATATCCATGAATTACATGCAAAGAAGAGGTACAGTCTCACGTAAGTCAAAATTAAGGCACTTCATTCTTTGTTACATATGGAAAATCCATATATACCAAAGAGGAGCATCTGTCAGTACCTAAATTTTGACTCGGGTCATCTAATGGAATGAAAGAACATCAAAGCAACACTTAAGCATCAAGACCCTAAGCAATCCTGGATTAGGAAGAACAAACTGGATTCTAAGAGGTTAGGCATTCTCATGAAGTCTTCCCTTGATATTTCAGTCGCAAAAAACATCACCCATGTCATATCATGTGCAATACAGTAGAAGGATCATGCCCCACTACACCATTTTTTGTTAAACCCTAACTCTCAAAGAAGCATCAATAGGACTATGAGGTTCCACATTTAAGACTTCCAAATACATTTCCTTTTATTTTTCTACCCTCCATAAGTCTTCCCACAACAAAGCATCATAGGTAGGAAAATTATCATTTTACCCTTTTACCTTCAAAGGCCAAGAATTGCCATTTTTCCCACATTGCCTCCAAATTCTCTTACCTCCATAAGTTTTCCTATGGTGAAACACCACAAGTAAAGAATTGTCATTGTTACCCTTTTTTCCTTCACAGGCAGAAAAATTATCATTTTACCCTTTTGCTTTTGAAATTTACCCATGGACCCTCAAAGGACCACTAAACTTCTCCCATCACCTGATTCGTGTCATGTCAGATCCTGCACATCTCAATTTCTATCACCTACAAGGAACTTATTATAGAATAAATCTTTTTTGAAACTAGCAACAACTAATTTCTTAACCTTCGAAAACCCCGAGTCAAAAATTGACCCTCAAAAAGCTCTCAAAGATTCATTTGCTATCGAAATTTAGAAAGGCCAGTGGCTATCTTTCAATTTTTACCTTATTTTCGATCAGTTGTCTCCCCAAAAAAAGCATTTGAGGTCTCAAACCCCTTTGAAATCTCAAACCTTCCCTAGGAGGTGAAAAGTCAATTCTAGCTACATTTCATCTATATAGGTCCAAAATGTTCCCCAAATGTCCAAATCTTGATCAGTCATTGCCCGTTTCTCTAGATTGTTGAGGCTTTTGAAAAACCCCCTAATGGACAGGACCATTTGAAAGGTCAATCTACTCAGATTCCCCAAATCACTTTAAAATGAGTAACACATTTAGGCCAAGTGTCATGTATTCGATTGAATCCCAGGAAATTACTAGAACTCCAAAATTTAGTCTGTTAGTGACCATTTCTCAGTGAATCAAAAACCTTTAAAATATTGTCACCCAAATAGGTCCATTTGGAAATTCTATAAGCCAAGTCATTGCATTTTGCCCAAACTAGGTCAAAACACCTTTTTTCTATATTTGGCATGTGGAAAGCCCCCAAGAACTCTCCCAAACTTAGAATTCAGCAAGGTTAGAGCCATTTTCTCAATTTTCTTTATGTCCTCAAAAGATTGTTTCCCAAACTAAAGCAATGGGAGACGTTTACTAGATCAATATAACCATTCTTCAGTGAGCTACTGTCACACTGTCACCTCAAGTGACACCCCTTCGGAAGGCTTCCGAAGATTTCCTCGGAATCCGGCAGTCAAACCTTCAGTCCATGTGGATTCCTAACCTTTTGAACTTCAATACTCTATAAACCTAGATTTTCATAGAAACTTCTAGCAATTCAAGGGGCATTTCTAGTCAAGATTTCCCCACTTGCCCAAAAGAGAATCTTGAGCGCAATTTCCTACTTGGGTGTCATAATTCAAAGTAGTTTGAACCTGTAGCTCATAAAATCTGAGGGTCACATTTTGTACGAAGATCCCAAAAATTAATTTTACCATCTTGCCCCTTCAGTAATTATTTAAAGCTTTTTTAGGTCAATAAAGTCATGTTTTCACCAAGCTACCCTTATCATAATTTGGTTTCAACTAATCCATTTCGATCAGAACATCCGAGACTTCAAAAATGTATTTTAAGTTTGTGTGTTTTCGAGCAAAGGAACCCAAAAAGTGAGATAGCCAAGTAATAGAACACTTTCCCATGAATTTAATGCATTTAAAATTAATGAGCTCACTTTATTTGGAATTTAGCTCATTAATACTCATTAATGCATTCACACTTAAGATATTTAAGCCCACACCCTTGGATGAGGATCCCTTTTGTACAACCCATGTACCCCCTCTACGATCATCCACTTGAATTTCAAATATCCATGTTTCTTTCATGCAACTCTAGATCTATCACATACACTTTTAGCCATGGATTACCTCCAACCAATCAATGAAGATGGTTTATTCCCCAAGTCTTAATTCTCCACCATTGATTTTGTGCACCTCATACACCCCTTCTAAGATTCAAATGTCCCTATTTCAAATATACATGGATCTCTCATGTAACCCTAGATTTGGTACAAGGCATTTTAGCCTTAGATTTCCATCAACCAATCAAAATGGATAGAGTTTTGCCCAAGTTTCATGCTCAACCCTTGATTCCATGTACCATAGTACACCCCCTTATGATTAAAATCTAATTTTCAAACTTTTATGGTACCTCAATGCAGCCCTAGATTTAGCACAACCAATCCCAACCCTTGATTCCATTTAACCAATCAAATTGATCTATTGAATGGATAAACACAATCTCTCATCCTTGATCCCTTAAACCCTAAAATTTATCTCACCACACATTTGTTGTAAACCTTAGGTCAAATCCTAGCCCTAGATCCATCACTTATCCACTTGAGGTTAAATTCCAACCCCTAATTGGATCCAACCAATGGGAGGGGAGCCTTGCTCCCCACACCATGCAATCCTAACCATCCATCTCCCATCTTCTAAGATGCAATCCTAGCCCTTAACCCAACCCTTTGAAGCCTATAAATACCCCAAATTTTGCACAAGAAGGGGTTGGGAAATTTCTAAGAGAGAAAAGAAAGAGAAAGGAAAGCAAAGGAAAAAGTTCAAGTGTTCAAGCCCTAATCCAAACCCTAAGTAGGTAAGCATAAACCCTAACTTAGTGTTTAATTAATCATTTCATTTACATATCATGCTGCTTTAATTAGTCTAAGTACTTCAATTAGTCACTTCTTAATTCAGGTTACACAGTAGAGACACAAGTTGTCTCTGCTGCACTTATTTTTTACCTCTGTTCACTCTCAAATTTTATTTTATTTTTCTACCAAGACAGAGTGGATCAAATTTCAATGGTAGTCTCCTGGGAGGGTAGCCTACCTATGATAATTATTTGGTCAATTTTATAGTATGTTTGAGTCTTGGAATAGTCCCCATAAACATGCCTTAAAATTTTATTTTTCTGAACTTTTATTGTCCAAGTATGCTTGTTTATTTTATTTTGATTTTTGTAAATATCTTCTTAATTTAAATTTTGATATGTGATTATCTTTATGTTCATCTACCTCTGTTAAAAAAATTAGAATTTTTCAACACCCCTAAGGGGTTCAAACTGTAAAAAAATTAGTTGTTGGATTTTCTCCCAGTAGCCAATGCTAGAATTTAAAGCTCAATTAAAATCCAGGCATCATAAAAATTAGGCGTTACATGAATTCAGGCGTTGAAATCTGGGACCCACCCCAGTGAACCATGATTCTCTCTAACCCTATACATAAGCCAAAAGACCCTCTAGAATCCATCCTTGTGCTCAGGCACCTCTATAGGCCCTATTTTCATCCCAACGCCTGAATTTTAATTTAGGCGTTGAGAGGAATTTCAAACGTTGGGATGAATTTCAAGCATCAAGCTTGTGCCAAATCATTTTTTAATTGTTATTTTGTCCTCATATTTTATTTTGGGCGTGGATAGAAATCATGGACCACAGAGAGGTCATACTCCTCTTTGTGATTTCCCACATCTCTAGGACCCATAGAAAGGGTTCAAAACCCAAGGCCAATTGCTGGTTTTCAACAATTGACATATGAATTAAGTTAAGGTGTATGTGAAATTTAAGCATCAGGGTTAAATTCAAGCATCAAGCCTAAGACACAAAAAGAATAAATTTAGTTCTTCTTTATCTTACTTCTGCTCCTACGTACAGTAGTTTGAACTTTGGAGTTGGGGTAGCCTAGCCTCATAGGAGGTTTTCTACCTCTCTATACAAACCCTAAGGCACTGGGACTCACAGGATGGGTCCAAAGATTTAAAGTCAATTGCTAGTTTTCTCTAGTAACTAACCCTTGAATTTACACCTGAATTAAATTCAGACGTATGGAAATTCAAGCATCCAAGCTAAATTTAGGCGTTAGGCCTGAGACCAAAAAAAAGATGAATTTTTAATTTTTATTCCATGTGCTATCTCCAAGTGGGTTCAAGCCCTAAGACAAACACATCAGAACTTTAGAGGGGTGGTCCTTCATCCCTCTGTAAGGTTTTAGAACTGTGGGACCCCCTCTGTAGAAAACCAAAATTAAAATGAAGGTTTCTAGATTTTTCCAAAAGCAAATGCATGAATTTTACCCTGAATTCAAATTCAATCATTTTAAAATTTAGGAGTCAAAAGCAAAATTAGGCGTTAGGCCTACTAAAAACATAAAAACCATACTTCTTAATCCCATTTCAGCATGGACCTTTACAACAATATAAAGCATGTATGTTCATGATAAGCCACCCTAAAAAGGTGGGGGTGCTTAACACCTTCCCCAAATGCAACAAAACAACTTACCCTTTTTTATTTGGAAAGTAGACTAATTTTAGGAGTTAAACCCCTAAACCTCTAGGTTTAGACTTCTCCTCCTTTCCAATAAGAGGAATCGATGTCCAACTCCATCAGTTGATCCTAAGTTGGTGGCAACTCCCAAGAAAGCCTAACCCGATATGGTTAGAATGTTTTCACCCCCTGCATCACACCAGACGTGGAAAGGACCCATGAAGCCTTAACTCGCCCCCAGATCCTGATGTCCACAGCAAGGATTCCTTAACATCCTCCATGGAGATGGTATCTTTTCTATAGAGTAAGGTCATAACAAAGTATTCATATGATGCAGGTAAAAAGCACAAAACAATAATAGCTTGCTCCTCATCATCAATTTTAATATTAATATATTTCAAATTCATAATGATTTTATTGAATTTATCAAGATGGACTTACAGAGATGTACCTTCTCTCATTTTCAATCAATAGAGGCAGTTTTTAAAATACAACATATTTGTGAGATACTTGGTTATGTACAAGCTCTGCAACTTGAGCCACAACCCAACTATAGACACCTAATCTGTAACCTCTCGTAACACCTCATTGACCAAATACAACTGAATCGCACTAAGTGGCTTGATGTCAAGTTTCTCTTTGTTCTCTTTCGATATCATCATAGGAAGTTTTTCCTTCTCCACCAAATCTTTAGATAGTCCTTGTTAAACCAATAGTACACGCATCTTCACGCACCATAGACTAAAGTTATTCTACCTATCAAATTTTTCTACTTCATACTTTGCTGCCATGTTGAAAAACCCTAATTGATCAACTTAGGGCTCTAATACTAGTTTGTTGTGTAGAATACCTAGATTTGGGATCATATGAAAGAAACTAGAAGATACAAAAGAATGCTAACAACAATTACACAAAGAAGAATATGATTTATGTGTTTCAACTTGAAGCCTACGACCATGGGAGAAAATAGCAAGAGGGATTTCACTATGATAAAAAAATAGAGATTTCAATTAACAAAGAAGCCAATACAAAAATTGAGAAACCCTAAATATAACCCCCAAAACCCTATTCTTTGTAGGTTAGATCCAGACCCCAAATCGAGTCAAGAATACGGGCCAAAAAAATTTGGCTGAGGCTACAACCATGGACCCAATCATATTCAGGTTTTTTCTCTGGATTATCATCCGGGTTACATCTCAGGTTGAATTAAGACATTAACCCAACAATCCCACACTTAATTTTTTCCATACATCATCTTGCATACTCAAATACCTTTTCTCCTTCAAGAACTCATAGAGCTTCACCTCTAAAACTTTTCTGCTCATCTTCTTGCATATACCAACTTAAAATCCCAATGTTTGTCTTAAAATTTTCTCTTAAAGTTGTCTTCTTATATACTTGTCAAAGAAGGATACCCAAACATGACAATTAACTTGAAACTTACAACATTACTATTGTAAATTTTCTTAGCAAGAGTAGTCTTACCTAAACAACCCATGCCAACTATGGATACCACACTCGGTTGTGTATCTAGCTCCCTAAGTCATGCAAGCAATGTCCTCATGTCCTCAAAACTAACTGTTACGTTGGTGTCTTGAATTCAACCCGTGTCAACTAGAAATGTCATTTTTTGGAGTGGGTTTACTTTAGGGTTTTAACCCACTTTAAGAAGTAGGTTCTCTTGGGTTGCTATTAAAGGATTATTTTGTGGGTGCTTTTTGAGTGTGGCAGATTGTTAATTGAAGCAAGAATGTTTTGTCAAGAGTTCTTTAGGTTTTTCCTTAGGGTTTCGCCTTTGGGTTTGGGAATTCACCATTGTGTGTTTTGTACTCCCTTTTATCTCCATTTTAGTGTAAGTTCTTGATCATCTTCATTGTGGATGTAGGTAATGTTGTCAAACCATGTTAAATATTGTGTTGTTTGATTGTTCTTTATTGTTTACTATTTTTTTCATTTTGTTTCACATGCATCGCATACTTGAATCCAAATCTTTTATGTTCCGATGTGTTGTTCTATCATAACAAATGGGTATCAGAGCTGAAGGTTAGAGTCATTGGTTGAGGATTCTTTGTTTTGGGGATTTTACGATGGCCTCTACAAGGTTTGAGGTTATGAAGTTTGATGGAAAGAATGGTTTTGGCTTATGAAAAGTTAAGGTTGAAGATCTAATGATTCAATAGGTTTACACAAGGAATTGAAAGGGAAGCCTGGTAGGATGTCAGAAGGTGATTAGGAGGATAACGACTTGAAGGTTGGGAGTGTGATCCACTTGTGCCTTATGGATGAGGCGGTGTATAATTTTCTATATTAAGATTCTGTAGCAAAGCTTTGTTTAAAGCTTGAAAGTCTGTACATGATGAAATCCCTTACGAATCGTCTCTACCTCAAGAAGAAACTTTATACCATACAAATACAAGAAAGTATGGGTATTTTTTAACTTCTTTTTTTATGAATGTATTTTTCAACATCTTAATGAGTTTAAAAAGATTATTTATTAGTTTACAAGTATTAGGTTGAAGCTTGAGGAAGAAGATAAGGCCTTAATCCTATTATCTTTGTTCCTTCTTTATATGAGTATCTTATGACAACTCTGCTCTATGGGAAAGATTCTGTTGATTTAATGGAGGTTATATTAGCCATTCTTTCAAATGAGATGAAGGAAAGAGGGCCTTGCTGGCGAGGTTAAGGTTGTGGGCCTCGTTGCCCACGTGAAGACAAAGGGGAAGGGATTTGGTAGATCTTAGGAGGATTTGGAGTGTTACTATTGTCATAGGAAATGGCACATTGAGGCTGAGATGTTTTTATTTGTCATTCTTGGTGATGATGGTGCTCATAGGGGTAATGCTATGCCATGCAAGATTTTGGGGATAGGTTCAATCAAAATCAAGATGTTTGATAGGGTTTAAAGAACAATGATAGGTATTCAGCATGTTCTGGATTTAAAGAGAAACTTTATTTCTTTTGGTGAGTTGGATTCAAGAGGGTGTAAAGCCTTTATTGAAAACAAATCCATGAGGATTTTTCAGGGTGTCTAGGTTGTTTTGGAAATAAGAAAAGTTGGGAACCTTTATGTGCTACTTAGGAACACCATTCAAGGTGGAGCAATTGTGTCTTCTGCACCATATTTAGGTATTCTCTACATACAGTCATGGCATAGGCAAATGGGGTCACATGTGTGTAAGAGGTTTGGTAGATTTGATGAGCAAGTGGGTTTTGCTCTATGGTAAGAAGTTTAGGTTCTGTGAGTGATGTGCTCATGGAAAACAACACAAATATGTTACTTTTGGTGATTCTATCTTACTACATCCAAGAAAGAATGTTATGAAAGACAAAGATTTGGGTATTCGGTTTAAGGTGGAGTTAGAGTGTGATACTCCTATTTCATTGGAACTTAAGGATATTTGTTTTAGACCCCATTAGGTTTTGAAAGTTTAGTAGCATGGAAGTGTATCCAACTTGGACGTTAGACCTCTAGTCAAAATTGGTTTTGAAGAAATGATTGCATATGCATTTAGTATTGAGGAGTCAACAGAAATGTAGACAAAACTCGATTTGGTGATTGAGTTCATAGGTGACTTAGACTTGATCAATTTGGGAGAGAATTGATTATTTACCCATTGGGGTTTGGTAGAGAAGATGATCAAGGAGTTTTGTTCAGTTGATTTAGTAGAATTCAAACCAAGGTAGGGATTTGTTATGTTGGTGTCTTGAATTCAACCCACATCAATAAGAAACATCATTTTTTGGAGTGAGGTTACTTTAGGGTTTTAACCCACTATAGAAACCAAAAATGTGCTCGAATGGGAACACTCACCACATAAAATGTACACGAATGTACTATTCAAGTTTGTGCACTGCAGAAACCAAAAACTAAAATTCGACCATATCTCCTTCCATGGTGGTTGTTTTGGATAACCAGGACTCTCATGAGTTCTCTAACCACCCAGGAGACTAAGGGAGGTGTATTCTCGCATAAAAGAAGCACCAATATGTTTGGGATAAGGATGAAAGAATCCCACCTCAACATGGAATTCATGAACAAGATAGAGTTCTCTCTTAAGGACTCTTCAAAAATTCGTTCCTACACCTATCAATACTTCAAAGGCTGCACGAAATAACAAGTTTTGAAGTCCCTCCAATCATATACAAACTCAAGGAACTAAAGACAAGCATATGAGTTTGGGTAAGTCTTGCATCCCATCGAGCCCTTCAAGCTCTTCAAGTTCAGCAAAGTTTCCTCTATTTCAAGAAAGTTGTAGGTCCATAACACCTCTACACAACCCTTTGAAGAAGATAGTAAAGAAACCTGATTAAGAAGACAATAGTGAGAAGGTAATGCAAGGCTTATTTATATCTGGAGAATGAAGTTTGTTTCTATATATCTATATTAATAAAATTAGAAATTTCATCTTTTCTTCCCCTTTCTCTTTACTTTATGCAACTTCGCTTTTATTTCACAAGTTGAGAAACTTAAAGTTAATTAGAGGTGTACCCTTAAAAGGCAATAATTAACAAATCTCTTAAGAGATTTGGAGTATTAGTCCCCACTTATAAAAATAATAAACTAGCCCCTTAAAATGAAAAGGTAATTTGTTCAACAAATTTCGCCTCATACAGCTCAAAATTTGGTGTTACAAATTTCTGGCATGCCCAATAGGATTATACTTTTCTCTCATCTTTCTTTAAGTTTCATTGTATTAATGGACAGCTTTCCTTTCTATAGGTATCCCAATGAAGTTGCAACCATAGAGCCCATCATTGGTGCACTACAAGATCCTTTGGCCACACCAACATGGGTTAAGGCTTTGGTCACCCCACCAACCCAATGTATGGTTGACACTTTGGTCTCCCAAACAACACGTATAGTTGAGGCTTTGGTCTCCAAAACAACACACATGGTTGAGGCCTCAATCTCCTAAACAACACACATGGTTGAGGCTACGTCTCTCAAATGACACCTATGGTTGAAGCTTTGGTCTCCCAACAAAAAGTTGAGGCTTTTGTCTCTATGATTCCAGCAAGGGTTGAGGCTTCAATCTCCTCATACGTGGCTATGGTAATGCCAATTTCCGCTAAGGGTAGTGCACTCGCCACCTAAAACAAACCCGGTTTGGTACCCACCAAACCAAGGGGCTATATTCCCTAAATCACTTTGAATAATTTAAGAACACAGTGGGTACCAAAGTCTAAGTTGAAATCACACAGAGAAGTCACCAAAATCTCAAAAAAAGTACAAGTTGATCACTCTGGAAAATGTCCAAATTATTATTCGTCAACACTAAAGTGCACTAATGCACACAGTGGTTATCAATCGCCTAAGGTGGAACCCACAATAGAAACAACAATAACTAATTTGCGGAGAAATGTTCATCCTCGCCCTTCACGTAGGGAAAGAAATCTAGGCAAATGCCCTATGAACTTAGAGGAAAATTACAAGTTTGTGATCTTCGCAAACTTAAGAAATCCCATTCACAGGAAGGTCATGACTCTTGTGAATGAACATTATGTTTCTAATTTGCCCAAAGGTGGGCATTCATGAAGATGACAACATTTGCCCAACAACTTCATGGTGGATGATGATACTGGAGTTCATTTCGCTCATTATGAGTGCAAGAGAAAGCCTTATTCACGCAAAGTCACATTCACAAATGAAAACTCCTACTTGCCACCAAAAGATCAGAGTTTGACTGTAGTACATGTAACACGTACAAGAACCCTGGTAACGCTGAGGAGCCAAGCAGGAGAACAAATAAACAAAAAAAAATGAGAACTCTAAAATACCCAGACCTAGAAAGAACTTAAACTATAAGAATAAAAGGTCTAAAACAAGAATAGTTACAGGAACTACATGACAAAAATAGCAAGAATTGGGAAATATCACCATCCGACCTCTTCCCACATCTCATAGTTGGCAATATACTCAGGCTAGTGTAGAGTTTAGAAACTCAATGCTTTTAACCAAGTTTAAACCATTAAGGGGGCTTGAGGACAGTAAACCACCTATGAGAAGCAGGATATTATCTCCCAAACAAAAAAGAAGAAGAAACATCGCTCAGAGACAAAGGGCCAAAAACCATAAACTTCTTCATGAGCAACAAGAAGAGGGGAATATATCAGTTAATGTGCTTCCACCATGGGCACATCCACAAAGAACTGACCCCTCATTGCCTTCCTATACCAGAGGAAGCATGGGTTATACGCCTATGTTGGCAAAGATAAAATGTTTGTGCCTAAGAAAAATCCACAAGCAACCGTAATGGTCATGGGAGCAAGGAAAGAGGTGCCCACCAAGACAAGCCCTTCTGGATCTCGGCCACGAGCTTTCAACTCTGCAGGGATAATGATTAGGAGTCAATTAGCGGTAATTGATAGAACACCCCGAACACCATATAAATATATACAAGCTACTGGGAGAGCCCTAGGGATCTCTCCCATTATGTTTTATGATGAGGCCAATCCTCGTTCCACACCAAGGACTACCACTATGGTCAATGTGACCTCTACCTCGCAAAGTTTGGAAGCAACAACAACAACTAGGTCAAGGGGAACTCAAGACCCACCAACCCCACAACCAACATGGAAAATGTAGATCTCAGAGAGTACCACTCTAACTCTAAAGGGGAATATACTACAACCGTGGATTGGTGAGCTAAAGTAGAAAGTTGAGATCAACGCCTGGCTACTCAAGAATTCGCTATAACCAAGCTAAAAGTCATGATTGAATAGCTTACACTAGAAAGACAAGGCATAGCCCCACCAAACCATAACCCTACGAATCCACTCAAATGGTTGTTTCAAGCTAGACACAAGGGTACCTGGTGCATTTATTACACAAAGGCCACTCCCATAAGCTTTCCCACATAGTTCACATCTACAATGGCCTCATCAGCCAGCATACCAACAACAAGAGCCACCACCATATTAGTCAACTCCTCCATGGGCATATGGTTATAATGCATATCCACAAACTACTTTTATGCCACAAGGACCATATGTACATCTAGCTGCACCCATGATAGATCCCAATTATATGAGAGCAATGGTGACTGAGATGCTCAAAGAATACATGGAGCAGGAAACTGTGAATACATATATGACTGGAAAACCATACCCCCCACATGTGGACATAGTACTTTTTCCACCAAAGCTTGTCTAGCCTCACTTCAATACATTTAACAAAACAACATGCCCCAAGCAGCATATCACTCACTTTAAATCCTAATGTGGTACTCTCGCCCAACATGGTGATTTGTTATTGAAATTATTCATCCAATCTTTAGATAGGGCTGCATTCATATGGTATTTGAATTTGAAACCTTATTCTATCTCAGACTGAGACGTGATGAAATGGGTATTTGTTCAGTAGTTCCATGGCACATATAGATCGGTGAAGCTATATGAACTTCTTGGTGAAAAACAATGAGATAATGAGTTGGTAGTGGATTTCGTTAACAGATGGAAAAATGTCTTATGCTTGTGAAAATGCACCTCCCCTCAAATCACTCATCTAGATGTG
>JAOXJP010114386.1:0-14026 GCA_025762735.1 Platanus orientalis
AATCCCAACCTGGTGTGTGTGTGAGAGAGAGAGAGAGAGAGATATATGCCATGGGTTTCGTATTGGATGGGTCATTTAGAGTTTTGATGACTTTAAAATGATACCAGTGAGAACTAAAGATTTAATTTTTTTTTTTGGGTGGGAAAAGACTTTTAAATTCAACTAGTCATACCAGTTAATCAAGCAACATAAAAGCCAAATGGAAAGGTCAGACTTCAAAGATGAAAGATGTGTCCTTTCGAACTCCCAATAGTCATTTGGGAACAAAACAATGTTAGGCAAACGTCATCTTCATCCGTAATCCATACTTACCAAATTAGAAAGCTAAAATCAATATGAGTTTTCTTTCTCAACTAAAGGAATTTGATCCAAATCCACCTCTTCTGCCTTTTAAGTCGTTTTTCACAAGTGATAAGGATGGGAAATAGGAACACGAGAGCCCGTGAATTTCGCCTAACAAAAGGAACCGACTTTGATCCCAAAACCTAAATTATCAATCGTACGAGCTCATAATAATGACAATGCTCCATTAAGAGGTGATTGAAGATTAAAGAAAAAGGAGAGCATCCTTTTTAAGCTGGCTTTCATTTCTTTCTTCAGTGGCTTTCACTTAGAAGAAGATGCCTTCTTGTCATGGACATGACTTGGGACGTGTTGAGTTACTTAGTAGGACGGATGCTTGAAAAGAAAGCTGACTGCTGCCCTTAAAAACTCTAGTGGGGCTCTCTTCTCTTCTAGAGGTATCGAGGCAAGGTAGTTGAATTCTGAGAGCTTCAATTCAACCACCCCTCTTAATCATGGATAACCTCATAATTAGGGAATCTCTTTATCCATCCTTACAGAAGGGCTTTACCAGTAACACATTTGTGCTGTGGATGTGATGTTTTTTTATAGACGGTGAAATGTATTCCTTGGTCCACATGTAGTTTGACATAATACATGGTCTTACGTTTATGCCAAGAGTTCTAATACATCAATCAATCAACATGTAAACCCAAATTTACAAAATTGGAGTTGGTTTTGGAATTCCAACTCTACAAAATTGAAATCCTTAGAATTGAATTCTGCAAATTAAGAATTCAACCATATATATTTCAGAATTCAACCACACATATATATATATATATATATATATAAATGTTC
This sequence comes from Platanus orientalis, assembly GCA_025762735.1. NCBI lineage: Eukaryota > Viridiplantae > Streptophyta > Magnoliopsida > Proteales > Platanaceae > Platanus > Platanus orientalis. Next base: position 1,144 of record JAOXJP010114386.1, read on the forward strand.
AAAAATCTCAATCAACTCTATTTTGTTCGCTCTTTGCTTTAATGGTTGGCCATAAATTTCTATAGCGTATCACTATCAAAGACTCCCAAGTCTTACGAGTTAGGCACTTTGCATTCGTTATGTTCAAGTTTTTATATGGCATTTAGTTCTCCAACAATTGTTGCAAAAGATGTCATATCCATGCTTATCAAGATTTTAATTCAGTTTACACATTATGCAAACCACTTGGAGAGAAACACTAATTACATTTTTTTAATTCTTACCATAAGCTAAAATGAGTTAGATTTTCCATTCAGGTGCGTTTTGTTTGATTAATAAAATAATATAAGCATTTTGGGTACTAGTGTATCAAAAAACTGCTCAGTTTCTTGAATGAGGAGGGCATTTGGGCATTTTAGTAATTTGAATAGACTTAAAGCTTAGTTAACATGAGCTAGATTTTCTACTTAGGGGTATTTTGGTTAATTAATAAAATAACACGTGGCATTTTAGATACTGTGTTAAAAAAAACCTCTTATTGTGGATGCTTGAAGGAGTTGGACATTTTAGGTTATTTGGATAGACCTAAAGCATAGCTAACATGAGCTAGATTTGACACTTTAAGAGCATTTTGGTTAATAATAAAGTAACAAAGGGTATTTTAAGTACTTTGCCTACTAAAAACCCTCCTCAGTTACTTAAGGGAGGAGAGCATTATAGTCATCTGAATAGACCTGAAACATAGTTAACATGCTCTAGATTTTCACTCAAAGGCATTTTGGTCAATTAATAAAATAACAGATGGTATTTTAGATGTTTTGTGTGCTAAAAAACACTCCTCATAGTTGCTTGAGATAGGAGGCCATTTTAGTCATTTGAATAAACCTTAAACATAGCTAACATAAACTAATTTTTCCTCTTAGGGGCATTTTGGTCGATTAATAAAATAACAGGGCATTTTGGATTCTTTATATGTTAAAAATCTCCTTGCAGTTACTTGATGGAGAAGGTCATTTTAGTCATTTGAGTAGACATAAAGCATCAACAAGGGTGCGCTTGAATTTAGGGAATTGGAAGAATGGAAATGGAATTGGGGTACTCAAATCCATTTCCGTCATTTGGGATCGATTTTAAATCATGAAAATAGATTTAGGTCAAATCTCCAAGGAATTGAAATGAATAATTGAAGCCCCAAATCATTGGAATTGAAATAATTACTTAGAGGCTGTTATTTTCAATTCTTTCTTGTAAATTAGTATGTGACCAAAATACCTTTACCGATGCTTTAAGTCTATTCAAATGATTAAAATGCCCTTTTTCCCTAAAGAAACTGTGAGGAGTTTTATAACACACAAAATATCTAAAATGTTCTATATTATTTTATTAATTGACCAAGATGCCATTGAATGGAAAATCTAGTTCATGCTTTAGATTTATTCAAGTGATTAAAATGCCCTCTTCCCTCATGCAACTATGATGATTTTTTTTAACACACAAAATATCCAAAATGCTCTTTATTACCTTATTAATTAAATAAAATACCCTTGAATGGAAAATCTAGCTCATGTTAGCTATGTTTCAGGTTTATTCAAATGACTAAAATGCCTTCCTGTCTTAAGCAACTATGAGGAGTTTTTTAATACAAAATATCAAAAATACCCTTTGTTATTATAATAATTAACCAAAATGCCGTTAAAAATCTCGTTCATTTCAGCCATGCTTTAGGTTCATTCAAATTACTAAAATGTTCACCTCTCTCAAGCATTGTATAGAGTTTTTTTTTTTTACACAAATACCCAAAATGCCATTTGTTATTTTCTTAATTGACCAAAAAGCTCTTAGGTAGAAAATCTAGCTCATGTTAGCTTATGAAAAGAGCTAAAACATATAACTAGTTTCTCAACCCGAGTGATCTTCATAATTACATTAAAATCTTGCAAGGGAGAACATAACATCTTTGTAGTGATTATTAGGGAACTGAAAGCCATATAAAAGCTCAAGCATGGAGAATGCAAAGCTTTGGTGTCCAATTCATAAGACTCGGGAAACCTTGGTATCTTAATGCCACCTATCAGGCTGAGAATGAACAAGATAGAGTTGATTTGAGATTTTTGAATATTTGTGTATCCAAATAATGGAAATGAGATTTTTGAATTTCAATTCCATTCATACCTTTATGCATCCAAATGGAAGAATTCTAAATCTGCGGAATTCAATTTTGCAGATTTCAATTCTATAGAATTGAAATTTTAAGGCCAATTCCAATTCCATGAATCCAAACGCATCCTAAGGGTATCAAATCTGGCTATGACATTTGGAATGTAAAGTGATTTCGAACTGTAGACAATTTCATCTCCCTTTCATGTGAGTCCCTCACTAAATCGCCACTCTTGGGATGGATTTTAAAACATCTCCAGCCTGAATGGACTGATATCACTACATTATCAATCAGTGTGTGACATGTGGCCTGATGAAAGGTGTTTGAGAGGTACCTGTAATTTTGGACACAATGGTGCAATTTAGGGGTCCCTCATGTGAGGGAGTACTTTTTTAACATGGGATTGGAGTTTACATGGTTCTCTATCCCACAATATATTGGTATGAATTCTTTCGTTGCCAATCTGTTCGTTAGAAAGACCACTCTCATGTGGAAATCTTCAACAGCTCCAAATCCCTCTTATGTTCAAACCGTCATTTAATAGTCACATATAAAAGGGTTGTGATTTGATTAAAATTTAATTATGTGGGGCACGAAATTCAATTCTTAAAGGTATCAAATCTGGATGGTTGTAATGTTTGGATTATAGAATGATTCAATTCTTTGGAATACGAAATTCAACTCTTGAGAGTGTCAGATTCAGCGGCTGGGGTTAGGTACAAATGAAGTTCATACAATGATGTGAACGGCAACAGGGGGCTGACACATCAAAAGTGACTAACACTTTTTGGGGGATGCTTATCATTTTTCGGCACTGACATGTCCACCCCCTGGTGTCAATCACACCCATTTGTATGAATTTCATTCGTACCTAATCCTCTATGCAAATTTGGCTGTGACATTTGGATTGTAGAGGGAACCCTCACTAAATCGACACTAGGGCTGTCAACTATCCAATTATTATCCATACTCGATTTGTATTTAATATGCTAATATTCAATTCAAATGGATCTATATTCGATTCGATTATTTGACTAAATATCCGAATCAATTGAAACTAATATATAATTAAATATTTATATCATAATGTTGTAGGACATGTTATGTACAACACAACATAAGAATACCATAACCTTAACCTTAACCCATTCCTCATCTCCCATTCCTAATTTTAATGAAAGAAAGCTCCCAGTAGCTAGTTCCCCCCATTATCTCATTGATCTATCAATTGTCTTCTATCTCTATTATTCTTAGGTCCTTGTTTTCATAAATATTCAAATTCAATTTGATATTGGATTGAGTAAACAATACAAATACAATATGCCAATATCTGATTTGTATTCAATCCGTTGACAGCCTTAATCACACTCTCGGGATAGATTTTAAATCATTTCTAGTATGAATGGACAAATATCACTCCATTATCAATCAGTGCGTGACATGTGGCTGGATGAAAGGTGATTGAGTCAATACATATGGGTCACAGGATTGTATTACAGTAAATACACAATGGATAAGTAGATGTGTATTTATTAATTAATGCAACATTTATCAAACATCGTGTCACATCCTGAACAGAGACGGGAGTGGTATCTGTTCAGGATCGATACCATTCTTTAAAATGGATATTTTTTTGCCAAGAAGACTTGATATTACATGCAAAGGTCGGACAGTCAAGATCCAGCCATAGATGAAGGAAGGTTTTTCCACAATAAATGCTGCTTGTGCTCTTTCATAGTTTTGTTTTAGTGGTTAATTTTTGTAGGTGAAGACGGGTTTTGAAGCCAGGTCTGTGGTACGACACCCACAGGCTTTATCAACTTAAAAAGCTGGCATCTTCCTTCAATTTTTCGTACTCCATGGTGATTTTGTTTTGGTGGCCTTATTTTGTTCCTGAATTAATTATAGTAGACAGTTCTTGAATTCAAATTATATTCTTTGATCTTTCTTTTAGCCAAATTTGCATATCATTATTTCTTAAGTTCACAGCTTTTGTTTAATAATTAAGTTTTTTTTTTCGATAACAGAAGAAAAAACATGACAGAGGAAAATAAAAGCTACAAAATCAGATTAGCAAACATGATGCTCTGTAGATAAGCATCCTTTTCACCTTGGTTTCTAATTTTGGAAGATAGAAAGAGAATTTAAGGACAGTTAACACTCCAACTTTCCAGAACCAAAAAAAAAAAAACACTCCAGCTTTCAAATCACCTTATGGACTATTACTTAAAGTTGACTGCCACCGGGTCAATAAGATCATGTGAACATTTTTTGGCATATTAGCTAAAATGAAAAACAATAAAGAACATACCTGAGGTCACTTGAGATCGTCTCCTGTGAACAAATCAGGAGTCTTACACATACCGCATGAAATGGTTCCTTAAAAAATAAAGAATGATTCTTTTTTCAAGGAAAAGCAAATGGTTACTCCAGGAGGTTCTTTAAAGTCATATAGGGCGTAGGTGACCCAATTAATAGTTCCTTCAAAAACAAAGAATGATTCTGCTTTCAAGAAAAAATAAATAGTTACTCCATGAGTTTCCAAATGATCAGCTGTAGCAAATTTTTCTGTAGCTTTTTGTAGCATGAACAAAAAGATCACAAAAAGACAGGCCCCATGTTGAAAGACAAAATGCCCATGTTTTTTACTGTGCCACAAAAAGCTACAGAAAACTTTGTTACAGTTGACCATATATGATGTAGGTCACCCAATTAGTAGGCTATATGTCCACATCTTGGAAACCCGATTATATTCAGATTGGGTTAGGTCCGTATGTGTATACCGATTAGTAATCAGGTCCTATTGGGATCCACTAACAAGTAATAAAGGGGAGCCAAGTTTTGCTCAGCTCAGTTTAGGCTTGTCACACAAGGATCAAGCTCAGGCTCATCAGTCATCACAAATCTGAAATACTAAGCTTGGCTTAAGGTTTCTACTTCAGGTCCTAATCTTAAAGCCCAATAGTCCCTGAGCTACTTATATCAAAAGGCTGAATATATAACTGATTGAAACAGGCCCAACGATCCATTTTATAACACTATACCTATATAAATTATGTATAAATGTATCTATATGTATCTATATACATATATAAGATCTTTGCAAACCAAGCTTTTAGCAAGCTGAGTCTAGTGCAGCTCGGTTTAGGCTCACTTAACCAATTGAACTCAATTGGAGGCTCAAACTCAGCTCATGACAAGCTGAGCTCCAAGCCAAGCCAAGATAGCCTCAACAAGTATTAGACAATCATGCTCATGTATGATTTTTATGGATTATTAATGCTAAGATAAAATTAGTTATTGAATTCTATTTGAATTTCAATAATAAAGTTTAAAATTTCATGCTCTTAAATTTTAAGTGGTGGAGATGGGTTAGTGATTATTTGGTGGGTCAAGTATGAATATGAAGCCACCCGACATATAATAGAATCTAGTCATTTTTTGTGTGTAAATGTTGGGTATGGGTCTTGTGTAACGAAAGTGTGCATTATTCACAATTTTTACTCATGGTTAGACAATGGGTTAGGGTTAATGTTAAAAGTATTTATATATTCCACTATAATGTAACATAACCTACAATATTATGTATAAGGTAACAAAACCTACGGCATTGTAATATGACTATTAATTTAAACCAATCATTAGTTAGAATGGATATTTAGTCGGAACTATGGGCTTTGATTTTCGCACGACAAGTAAATCCCTTTTGGCGAGAGACTTAACTATAGCAGGAAAATCACACAATGTTTGAAGTCACCACCAGTCCTTTTAATGATGTGACTGGACATCAATTTTAAAAACAAAATAAGTTTATGTTTTGAAAAGGGTTTGAAATGTCTGACTCCACACTTAAACTGGTCAACTTTCAAAGATTCTAAGGCTAGTTGTTCATTTATGAGTTAGGGAAGGTGTTAAGCACTCCACCTCATCCGCTTTCGCTGTTACCTACTTTAAACCCATTACAGTTTAATGGTCAACTTGGTTTATTATTCATTCATCTCATCTATTATTTTTTATCTCATTTTGTTGAGATTAAGCAGGGAATCCACATGTCATTTCTGTCGAAATTTTGGCAGCATAACTGCTGTAATATGGACCCCTGGGGATGAATAGTGATCCCCACGTCACTTTCTTCAATAACCTGATAGTTCACATATCAACAAAAACATTTCAAATACATCATTCATCCACCACATCATTATCCACCCGACAGCTCCATATCCATACACATCCATATTACCTTATCTCTATCATATAAATTCATCCAAATAAACTAACTTGAACCATCAAGTAACATATACAAAATTTCAAAAAGAATCAAGATAAATCTTATCCATGACCTCTAATATATCCTCCTAAGCTATTGGGTGGTTCATGTCACTAACATATGCCAATTACCTGATATGTCAAGCTCAAAGTCAGCATGACTACATTGTTATCTTATAACTGAAACATTTGGATGCCTCCTTATTGTTGCTTTTTACATATCCAAAAGGCCATGAGAAGTTAGTACATAACAATATCATTCATTTTATAGGAGAAATAAATGTGACTATGTTATATGCAAAGAAAAGCAAGTTTTCCAAATGACTATCTAAACTAAAAAAAAGAATGTGGATCCCTGTAAGGTTTATATATTGAGCAAAGAACCTGAGTTAAGAGGGTATACAACTACAAATAGGCAAAGAATTAACTTGTAACCAAATCTAAGTAAGCTCTCATTTGACTATAAAGAAGAAAAATAAATAAATAAAATAAAAAGAAAGAAAGAATATGCATGATGAGGAAATATAATTGTGAATTAAATGTAGAGTTGGTACAAAGGGAAACCAACTCTACTATAAATTGCAGAACAAAATAAATAAATAATTCAATCAGATGTTGCAAGTAATAAAACAATCTATGATAAATCTTCAAGTTTGGTCAAGTCCATCTTATATGCAAGAATCCCGTATGCCTTAGTTTATATGAAAATATCCTAAGAGTATTGGTTATGAAGGTGTTGTTTAGGTACTAATTTCCTAATTGCAAAATTATATTTATGAACAGATTAAAAAAAACATGACGTCTTGAACTTGTATTAGGATCCAAACTTATAACAATGGGCCTAAAACCCTATTTTATTACACCTTTAAACACATCATTTTGTCTCAATTCCTGTCATTTTATGAAACCAACAAAATCTAAGATTATAAAGTACTCAACTAGTACCGTAGCCAACAATGCCCTATCTCAAATTGATTCACACAGCCATTAACTCACAAGCAGCTGGCAGGCTTAGGCAAGCTAGGGAGAAGACCAGGTTGGGTTTGATATGTCCCTTTTACCCAGGTTTGAGACCCATTGTTCAACCTCTGTTTTATCCCATCAAACCTATATTCAGCTCCAAATAACCCTTGTTATTTCCCTAATATTCCAGCAGATCAGTCCCCGTTTAATCCTCTGTTCTCCCAATTTAACCCTTTTGTTTTCCACTAAAACCCGTCCTTGTTAAAGCCTCTCTTGAAACATTATCAATACCCTAATTTCTTTGATTGATTTCAGTCATTATAAATCTATTAAGTTCATAACTTGTGCATTGTTTTACAACAGTGTTTTGCCCCTTCATTGTTCCTTGAAATCCTACAAATATATCCTATCATCTACCATGGTTACAACTACTGTCGACCTCCAAATCAGCACTCTTTGTATTTTTATTTTAGTCATTGTTTTAACCCTTTTAAAATCCATGTTGTACTCTGTTAGCCCCAGCTAATTCAACTCATATTGAAATTTATTTCAATCCAATGTTTCCCTATTTGAGATCTCTATATGTTGCAGCCTGTATGGCCATTCTTTATAGCCTGAGTGCATGATCTAAAATGTGAATTCTAAAGGTTCTACATTCCTTTGGTCCAATCAACACTTAGTGGTTCATTTTAAAGCTTTTCAGGTGAAGGAATATACACATACTTTGCTTAGGTATTTTTATGCTTAATTGAAGCCCTACTCTATTAAGCTCAGCAACAACTCCTAACTTAATCTGTTATTTCGTCATCTTATTGGTTAGTGGCTAAAATCTTTCACCATGGATTTTAAGGTTCATATACTTTGGACTGTTGTGATAAAAATATATCTGATTAGGTGTTGCTTGGCCAATTGAAGTGTGGACTTGTTTCTACACTTGAATGCAACCTCTTCTAGCCTTTTGTGGGCCCATATCATGCAGGTAAACAGTCCATCACTAGGCTGTCCTACATCATCCTATTCAGATAACTCCTTTTTGCTTCCAGTCAAAGAGAATCAAAGCCAGGTTAACATACCATCCCTGAGCACCACACTTGTATAGTGTAAGGAATATTAATACGACGCTATTTATATAGCATAATTCATCAAAGAGAAAACACTATGTATAAATCTTTCAGTATGTACAGTTGTCTGCATGTGTTATTCTTGAACATAAGTTTGGATTGCAAAGAGTGATAGAGACCAGTTCATAATCCAGCATTTAATCAAGTTAATATTCTAAGACTCCATATTGCATTCCTGACCCTGTTTAAGGCATCCCTCAATCTTACCCTACGACATCTTCTAGAATCAAGTCCATTCTATTCTTAAGTTTAAAACCTTAAAACCCAACTCCCATTAACCTGTGGCAGACCCTAATTAGCGCCAGAACCTATTCTGAATCGTGTTAAAACTCAGCTTGTGGGTCATTAAGTGGAGTTTCTAGAACCCTTTTCTTGGACCCTTTTCCTATTGCTAGTTATACAAAACCGTCATGGTTCTTTAGGCCTAAAACTTACTTTAGGACCCTTCTTGCTACCCCTCTAGACCTTGAAATTCCCCTACTTAAACACCCTTGTTCAACCCTAGTTTAGTCTTCTTTTTCCTGGCTTTCAAGCTTCTACAAGTTTAATGAAATCAAAAGGAACTTCAGTGCCAAAGTGTTTGAAAAATAACTGACAATTATTTTGATGCAAGGCCACATTCTAGCAACAGTCACCATATAATGGCAAGACTGGGCCTGGCTGACTAATAACTTATTGACAAGAGATCTTAAAGTTTGGTGGCGGTTTAGAGGGCTATAGAAAAATAAAACCTAGAGCCTTTACACACTACAGTGTAAGAACATCATCAAAACAACAATAAATGGAGAAAGGAAGAGGTTCTCTTACGAGGTTAAGAGACAAGAACAACACATTTCGAGAGCAATGGTGCCAATTTTGGATGGAGATTTTATCTAAACTGCAATGGCATATATGAATGCACAAAAATTTATAGGGACTAAAGCTGTCCAGTGCAAAGAGAATTGCTTGAGTGAGAGGACCATAAGAGACATTAGAAGTTGGATTTTGGAAAGCCCTGTAAAAGGATGCAACAAGGTGATAATGGATAGGATTCAATATTATGATATATAACTAATTAATCTAAAGAAAGTCCTCAAATAACCCAAGAATGTTGCTAATGGATAGCTTAACCCAATATTTTATCACCACTAGTTGTCTAAAGCAATCTCAAGTGAAGGAATTTTTTTTAAGTAGTCAAACCGTATGCTGTTATCATTCTAAAGAAAATTACATTTTTTGACTATGCCATAAATACCATATCAGTGAAAGAAAAAATCTCAGATATTTAGTACCTGAGATTCAAAGACTTAAACAGATTGAGACTAGGATATATGGATTCAGGATATAAGAGGTCTATTTGGAGATGTTTTGATCAAAACCAGTCTTGGAGATTGTAGGAAAAATCTATAAATCCATTGAACTATGCCACATCCCATGCATTATTTCCACAGAAAAATGCACCTCAGGGTGATGTCAGCCAAGTAGGATATTGTAACACTAGAAACCATTCCATCATGCAATTCTAATATAAGCAACTCTAACATATATGAACACAAACTTGGAATACAAAATTTGTTGGACTCATCGTGTTCTTCAACTAGATTCACAATGATAAATAATCCAAAAAGATGAATAAATAAATAAATAAATAAATAATACTTTCTATGAACCCATGGAAAGACTAAAAATAAGAAGAAAAGAAAAACATGTATGGGATGCGAGAAATGTATGTGAGCATCATTGTATGATAATATCATAATATACAAATAATAATAAACATAAATAAACAATAAACAACATTATATCTAAATGAAACATGATGAAGATGCCAAGATCAAGTTACCGAAGATATACATGAACACATAAGAATTATATAAATATACACAAGTATTGAGGACTGAAAGTAAGCTAAACCAAACGAAGAAAAAAAAAAGGTGGAGGCTATCATACCTCCAATGTTGCACACTAATGATGGGGTTTCTTCTTCCGGGAGGGTAGCAACACCCAATCTCTTTCTAGCCTTTTAGAATTCCGATATAATGGAGAAGAGACAATTCCATGAGGGAGATGGGTAGCACGAGAGGGGGGGATTCTAGGGGTTTTAGAAATAAGAGTTTAGGGCCAGAAAGGAGGTTCTTGTCTTTCCTTTTTTTAGCACCGATGTGAGAGAAGAGGGAGGCCTTTGGAAGATTTGGCCATCCACCATGGAGGGGGTCTAGGGCAGGCGTTGATGAAGGGGGGAGACAGATGCAAAAGAAAACCCAGCTTTTCTTCCTTTTTTGGGGTCTGGTTGATAGGGTTTTTTTATAGATGAAGGGCAACGGTTTGGGGGATTTCCAAGGCGTAGGGGTTCAGAGGCGTGGAGGTTGCGTGCGTGTACTGAGGGGTAGAAAAGAAAAAAAAACAAAGAAGAGAAGAGGGGTAGCATGTGCAGGGGGATGGCGGTGAGCAGAGACAGATGGACCGAGCAGGGAGTTGTAGGGTATGGGGGAGATGAGAGATGTGAGGGAGAGGGTTGCAGGGAGTTGGAGATGCAGGGGATGGGGGCGAGCAGAGAGAGAGAGAGAGACCGAGACTGAGAGAGAGAAAGAGAGAGAGGGAGGCAGGGCGGAAAGAAAGAAGAGAAAGAGAGAGAGAAAGAGAGAGATGGCGGGCAGAAGGAGAGAGAAGGGAAGAGAAAGTCACTGGGGGGACGGTCGCCGAAGAGCGGGGAGAGAGAGGAGAAAGCTAGGAGAGAGAAAGAGGGAAGAGGGTTTCTTCCCTCTCCCCTGCGTAGGGGTGGGCGGCCAGGAGAAAAAAAAGAAGAAAAAAAAAAGAAAAGGAAGGGAAGAAAGAAAAGAAAAAGAAAAGGAAAAGGAAAGGGAAAGGGAAAGGAAAGGGAAGAGGGAAAAGGAAGAAAAGGAAAAAAGGAGAGAGGGAAAAAAAGAAATGAGAAAAGAACAAAAGAAAAAGGAAAAGAAAAGAAAAAGAATAAAGTAGTAATAACAACAACAATAATAATAATAATAGAATAAAATAGAGATAGAAATAAAAATAAAAATAAAAATGTAAAATGAAATAAAATAATAAATAAAGATATTAAGAATAGTAATAATAATAAAAATTAATAAAATAGTAATAATAATAATAATAATGAAATAAAATAAAATAAAGGATGTTCATTGGGTTAGACATTTGTTCCTTATTCAGAAAGAGGCATCAAAATCGTCATGTGTTGGCTTTGGATGGATTTGATTGATCGGAATTGGTTGGAAAGGTTGGGGATTGTTCAGCCCGTTTGCTGATACGAAGAGAAGCGTCGGAATTGGGAATAGTGCAAAAATTGGGTGCTGACACAATAACTGAAATAAAATAAATAAAGTCTAACTAATAAAAAATGAAATAAATATATATCTGGTCACTAGCTCTCTTTATTTAGAACCGCTACTCCACGACCTCCTCATCACTTGTGGTGTCGGATTGGGGGAAATTCGACATACTTAGCAAGAAAACAATACACTAAGGAAACAATGGATCAAGACTTTACATGATTGCAAAAACGAAACAAACACTTTCATATTTACTAATTAATATGTAGAATAATTCATAAATCAATCTAACACATTACCAAACATTTAATAAAAATTACAGTTTCATGTACATAATGAAAATCAATGTTACACATACTTTTATATTAATAGAATGAAATGGATCAGATCATGTGTCATATTATAGCCAAAACAAAACAAAATAGGACATATAATTGCTATCAAGCTAGAACATAACAGTTCGCACCATTTAAACTCTAGTGAGAAGGGTCCAATTCTTACCATTTAAACCCCGGTGAGAAGGGTCTAGTTCGCACCATTTATACCTAGGTGAGAATGATTGTTACTACTACCTATGTGGCCAATAGTAAAGATTTATAACAGTTCATACCATAAACCCGATGAGGTATGTTCCATCAATAAATCCCATTGATGAGCAAGGTGACTTTCTAACAGTATATATCATTATCTTGTAGTTTCAAACAAAACATATAAATCACATGAACAACATATAACAGTTCTATACATTAACTAAATCAGAATAACATATAAGAACATGTTTAATCCTCTTAAGCACAATCTATGGAAGATATTTTGTAGAATAATACAAATCTATCCAAAATAAAGCTCTTAATAATTTATAAACAATAGGATGTAAAATCAGTACTTTTATTTTACAAAAATAGGATTCAAGAACATTATGGATTTATATAAAAATAGAATAAAGAATCAAAACTATAGGTTTTCTTACAAATCATTAAATAAATCCCTCTAAAAATATTTAGAAGAACAACAACAATTAATATAATAGCTTTTACAATTTTAGGAATAAACCCTATTTTAAAACTCTTGATTTTTTCCATTCAAAACATAGTTCTACATGTAAAACT
>JAOXJP010114397.1:0-14025 GCA_025762735.1 Platanus orientalis
TGACTAAGATATGCAATATGCTCATGCCATGCCTAATCTACCACTCCATGTATTTTACAAATTATGGAATTGATAATTTACATTAACACCAAGGTCCCATAACTTTTCTAGAGAGAACTTTCAAAATCTCTTCATGAGTCCTGTAAAATACGACATTTACCTAACCAGGACAGCGGCAATGTTGTAGATCAATTTGACTAGGTATTACAACTGATGTGAAGCCACACGTAGTCTTCAAGGGTAATATTTAGCACATATGTGTCATGATTGAAGTAAAACCTTAGCAGTGTTCAATCATGATGCATATATTTTTTCATAGCTTTTCTAAGGAGATCTTTACTAACATCCCTCCGTGAGTCCCATTAAAACTCTCAAGCACAATCACAAAAATACTTTTGAGCAATCAACTTTTCAAATGAATTAATGATCACAGAACTCAATAAGTACATAGTATGTGAATATTGAAAATTTTGTAAGAAACTTCAAACTCATACAATTTAATCATCAAGTAAGTTAATCATCAAGTAAGCCAGAAGTCATCTAAATGGTTCATCATGTTTATAGTTTTTTGTATGATCGGTTTTCCGTAATGTTTACAAGTAGTTGTGCCCTATGTCAATGACTTACATGTCTCTTGACACAGCACATATACTAATAGCAACACCCTAGAAGCAGGAGAAAGTACCAATTGCTTGCATACAACTCATGGATAACCCATCTTTCCAAAAACAAAGAGAGTGTCTCTATCGGTAGACCCCCATTTCTGAAACTTGAATAATCTTGAAGGCATTTATAAAACACCGAAAGGGTTAACTCTCAACTTGAGAAGGCATTTCAAAAGCAAATTCATTTCAAAACCTTGACCCACAAGTCAATGGCAAGTTTCAACCCACCATTATTTTCATAGCCAAAATTGTTCCAAATTTTCAAAATCACTCACTCAATATCCATGAGTTACATGTAAGGAAGAGGTATCGTCTCACCGAAGTCAAGATTAGGGCACTTTTTTCCTTGCTATGTATGGCAAAGCCACACATACCAAAGAGGGACATCTATCAGCATCTAAATTTTGACTCGGGTCATCTAATGGAATGAAGAGTAGCAAAGTAGCATTTAGGCATCAAGACCTTAGGCACCCTAGTTTAAAGAGAGAAAATTAGACCCTAGGAGGTTAGGCATCTCTTGTGAAGTCTTCCCTCGATGTTTCGGTCACAAAAAGCATCATCTATATCACACCACGTGTAGTGGATCAGCCTAAATGCACAAATTCTAGTAAAACCATGATTCCCCAAGAAGTATCAATAGGACTATAAGGGTCCACATTCAAAACCACCCAATACATTGCCTTCAATTTCTCCAACCTCCGTAAGTCTTCCTACAACAAAGCATCACAGGCAGATAAATTATCATTTTACCCTTTAGCCTTCAAAAGCCAAAATTTGATACCTTCACACATTGTCTACAAATTCTTCAGCCTCCATTAGTCTTCCTATGGCAAAGCATCATAGGTGAAGAGTTATCAATTTTACCCCCTTTCGCAGCATAAATAGAAAAATTACCATTTTGTCTTCAAAATTTACCCATAGACCCTCAAATGACCCTTGAAACTTTTCCCATCACCTGATTTGTGTAAGGTCATGTCCTGCACACTCCAATCTCCACCACCTTCGAGGAACTTATTTCAGGACAAATCTCTTTAGAAACTGGCAACAGCCAATTTCTCAACCTTCGAAAACCCCTGGTTGAAAAATGATGCTTAAAAAGCTCTCAAAGATTCATCTGGTGTTAGAATTCGGAAAGATTAGTAGTCATCTTTTAGTCTCGACCTTATCTTCAATCAATTATTTGACCAAATAAAAGCATCCGAGGTCTCGAACCCCTGTGAAATCTCAAATCTTCCCCAAGAACTGAGAGGTCAGTTTTTGCTCCATTTCGCCCATATATGTCCAAAATGTTCTTCGGACCTCTAAATCTCGATAAGTTAGTGCCCATCTCTCCAAATTCACGAGGCCTTCACAAAACCTCCTAATGGAAAAGAGCATTGGAATAGTTAATCCACTCAGTTTTTCTCAATTACTTCAAGATGAGCTACACATTCAGGCAAAATGTCGTGTACTCAACTGAACCCTAGGAATGCATCAAAATTCTAAAATTCAGTTTGTCAGTGGTCACCCCTCGGTAATTCCAAGACATTCGAAAGCCCATCCCCCTCAATTGCCTCAGCAACTTCTACAATCCTACTCACTACATTTTGTCTAGGCTAGGATAATACTCAGTTGGTCTGTATTTGGTACTCAATAAGCCTTTAGAAACTCTCCAAGACTCATAATTCAGCTAGATCAAGCCCATGTTCTCAATTTTTGCCCTATCCTCAAAAGATTGTTTCACAAGTTAGAACAAAAGGTCACTGCTAGCCCAATACTATCATTCTCCAATGAGCTATAGGAATAACTTGTCATCAAGTGACCCTGCTTTGAAAAATCCTCGGTAACTACCCAGGAATCCATTGGATGAGTTGTCAACTCCTATAGGCTCCAGACTCTCTAAGCTTTGATAAACCCCAAACCGCACTTGTCGTGGCAAACTATACTTTCCACATTGAACTTTTCAATCAAAGTCTCTCCGGCTACCCAAAAAAGGGTTTTAAGTCCAATTTCCTACTTGGATATTGAAATTCAGAGCAATCAGAGCCTATGGCTCATAAAAGATGAGAGCCACCTTTTGTCTAAAGATTCCATAAATCAATTTGACCATTTTTCCCATCCAATATTTCTCAAAGAGCATTTAAGGCTAATAAACCCCATATTTCACCCCTACCCTTATTGTAATATGGTTCCAACTGATCCACTATGACCAGAACATCCGAGACTTTGAAAATGGACACTGAGTTTACAAATTTCCGAGCATAGGAGCTCAAAAAACAATAAGGCTAGGAAGGGGTTCGAATTTTTCATTAAATTAATGCATTAAGGCATTAATGAGCTCATCTCATGATTTTAGCTCATTAATGCTCATTAATGTATTCACACTTAAATGGTTTAAGCCCCCCACCCTTAGATTATGATCCCCATGTACTCCTCCCTTGGATCAACTACATGTATTTCAAATATCCATGGAAATCTTGATCCACCCCACCATTTAGCATAACTAACCCCCTCCCTTGATTTCCATTAGCCAATCACAATGGCTTAAATTACCAACATGGCCTTAAGCTTGTCTACCATTGATCCATGTCACCTATCCTTGTGAACTAAACCAAATCAATCTACCCCATTGCTTGAACAAAACCAAACCAATCCCCCCCCTTTGATTTTTATTAACAAATCAAAACCATTTGAATTGTTGACAAGGCCCTAAGCTTGTCTACCATTAGTCAATGTCACCAATCCTTATTAACTAAACCAAATCAATATCCCCCCTTGTTGAACAAAACCAAACCAATCCTCTCCCTTGATTTGCATTGACCAATCAAAACAATTTGGATTGTTGGCATTGCCCTAAACGTTTTTCCTATTAGTCCATGTCACCAATCCTTGTGAACTAAACCAAATCAATCCCCATCATTGTTGAATTAAAACACAAATCAATCCCTTCATTTAATTCTCATCAGCCAATCAAAACAGCCTAAGCCATTGACATGGCTCTAAGCTTATTTCTCATTGGTCCATATTACCTATCACTGTGAACTAAACCAAACTAACCCTAACCGTTAATCCCTTAACCCCATGGACCAATCCCAACCATTGGCCCAGCCAATTTAGGGCCATAAATGGCCCCAGATCCGTGCACACTAGGGCTGGTTTTTTAAAGAAAAAAAAAACAAAAGAGAGAGGAAGAAAAGAAGAATAAGAAGGAAGTGCTCAAGCCTAACCCTAATCCTTGGCCAACTTAAGGTAAGGTTCTAACCCTGACAAAGCTTAATTTTTATAGTTCAGTTAGCTCCATCACATGTTTTGTTGTTCAAATTTATGCCATAAGACTACCTCAATTCAGGTTACAACAGTAGAGACAAAACTGTCTCTGCTGTGAGTTTTATTTGAATCCTGGCTAGTCCAAATTTTTTTGTGAGTTTTGTACTAAGCCAATAGGGCCCAAATTTGGAGGGTAGGATCCTAATAGGGAAGCCTACCTATGATAAAAATTGTGGAATTTTTCAAGCACATTTGGACCCCAAGATGGTCCCCCAAACAATCCTAAAAAATCTGTTATTTTGTAACCTAGCTTTGTGAATATATTAATGATTTTTTGTAGAATTTTGTAGATATGATCTTTAAGACAATTTTTGGATATGTTGTTCCTATGATATGTATATGCATTCGGAAGAATTTTTGTAATTTTTCAATTTCACTAAGGGGCCCAAAATCTAAGAAATCTGACTACTAGACTTGCTCCCAATAGTTAACACCTGAATCCAATTAAAATTCAGGCATTGAATAAACAGGTTTCAGTTGAAGAATCAGACATTGGGACCTAGGACCCACCCTAGTGAACCCTGATTCTTTCTGAGTTTGTGCACAAGCCAAAATGGTTGTCTAAAGTTTCCCCTATGTTTATACACCTCTATGGGCCCTGATTTTCCATTCCTAATGCATGAATTTATTTCAAGCATTAGGAGAAATTTAGGCGTTGGGAGGAATTTCAGGAGTCAGGCCTATGAATAAATATCACCTTTTGAAAAATGGAATGACGGTATGGTAGACCTAGGGCTCAGGCCATGGACCACAGGAGGGGCCCACCCCTATCCAAGAATGTTTCTCACCCCTAGGACCCAAAATCCGAGGCAAGTTGTTGTCACACAATAACTAATGCGTAAATTTCCCTAAATTAAAATTCAGGCATTAGGCTTATGTAGAATGACCAATATGCCCTTCTTTTTAGGGCAGATCTCTGTATGTACAAAAGTTGTAACTTCTGAAAATAAAAGTTATTGTCTCAAGGATAACCCCCTACCTTTTTGTAAAGGTCCATCAGGCATCAGAACTAAAAACAGGCATTAGGCTTAAAACCCAGAAAGTGATATTTTCACTTTTTATTCCACATGTTGTACCAGGGTTTGTTCTAACCCTAATACAACTATGTGAAGACTTAAGAAAGATCTACCACCCCTATAAAAAGTCATAAAATTACAGGAGACAAGTTAAAAAAAGGCAGTTTTTGGATTTTCCAGAAACCAACACCTGAATTTCCCTTGAATTAAATTTAGGCATGGAATATTCAAGCATTGGGAGAAAATTCAGGCATTAAACCCTTAGACCTTCGGGTCTAGACTTCTCCCCTTCCCCTCAAAGAGGAGAACCGATGTCCAACTCCATTGGTTAATCCCGAGTTGGTGATGACTCCCAAAAAAAAAGGTAACCCCCCAAGGTTAGCAACCCTACATCGCGCGTTGGCGATCATGCTAAAATGTGGCTCAGAACCATAGGCAAGCGGGGGAATCCAAACCCCCTCCCCCGACACCCTGATGTCCACAATAAGTCTCTGATTTCTACTAAGTAGGCTAAAGCTGAGGACTATAATGGCATGTTTATAGCTATCAGGGAGTTAACTAATGTAGTGCAATGCCAAGTGATTGGTAGGGATAGGAATGTTGAGCATGAAAACAATGCGTTAAGACAGTTCAGGAGGATGGGTCCATCTGAGTTTAAAGGCTCATCAGATCCATTGAAAGCAGAAGCATGGTAGATGTAGCTAGAAAAATGTTTGATGTGATTGATTGTATTAAGGTTCAAAAGGCCTTTTTTGTGATCTTTATGCTTAAAGAGAGACTGAACACTGATGGAGAGTTACTATAGAGACTTTACCACTAAAGGAAGGTGAAACACTGACTTGGGGTGTTTTCCTTAGAGCTTTTCACAACTATTACTTTCTGCGCAGTGTTCAGGATGCGAAGAAGATGGAGTACATAAAACTCATTTAGGAAAATAGGACAATTTTATAGTATAAGGCCAAGTTCATGGAATTGGCCACATTTTAGGTGATGATGAGAGGAAGACTACGAAATTTTAGAGAGGATTGCATCTTGGTATTCGAGCCTGCATGGTTGCTTTACGATTGAGTACTTTTGTTGATGTAGTTAAGACTGCTATGGTGGTTAAAATAGAAGGTGAGGAGCTACAACAGATTCAAGATTAGGGAAAGAAGCATCCTAGACAGGATGGATTCAAAAAGGCTAGTGACAATGCCAACACCTTCAAGAAGGTAGTGACTAAGACCAGAACCCCGCTGAATAGGGTTGCTTGCCCTCACTGTGGAAAAATGCATGTAGGTGTTTGTCATCTTGAGACTGGTGTTTACTTTAGATGCAGGAAGGTTGGCCATGTGATTAGAGACTGGCCAATGATGAAGAATGAACAAGAGGCCAAGCCTACTGATGGGAAGCCAAGACCAAAGATGCAAGGGCAAGTCTATGCGGTTATTGAGAAGGATGTGGAGGTGTCCTACACTGTGATGACAAGTATTCTTCATTTATTTTCGCATGATGTTAAAGTATGTTGATCCTAAATACACAGTCATTTATGTCTAATAGAATTGTGACACACATTAATGTTATACCAAAACCATTAGAGTATGATCTAGTTATATCAACTCCTCTTGGTAAGACTATGATTGTTGAGCAGGTATACAATCATGTGCAATCAGGATTTGGGAAGTAGAGTTGTTAGCAAACTTGATTCTATTGGACCTATAGGATTTTGATGTCATCCTAGGCATGGATTAGTTAGCCACTCACCATGCTAAGGTAGATTGTTATAGTAAGGAAATAACCATTAGTATCTCTAATCAGCTCGAGTTTATATTCAAGGGAAGACAGAGTTTCCCTAAGATTATTTTTACTCTACGAGCAGAAAGGTTATTGCAAAAAGGTGAGCTAGGGTACCTTATTTATATTATAGATGACCAGAAGGATGAAGTGAAAATTTGATAAATATCTGTTGTTAGAGATTTCAACAAAGTGTTTCCTAATGATCTTCTTGGTTTACCTTCAGATAGGGAGATTGAGTTTACAATTGAGTTAGTGGAAAACACTAAGTCTATTTCTATGGCACCATATTGTGTGGCTTCAATTGGATTAAAAGAGCTTAAGATGTAGTTGTAGGATTTGATTGATAAAGGTTTCGTCTGCCTTAGTGTTTCACCATGGGGTGCACTTGTTTTGTTTGTGAAGAATGATGGAACCATGAGGCTTAGCATTGAGTACAGGTAGTTGAACAAGTTGATAATAAAGAAAAGTATCATTTGCCAAAGATAGATGATCTTTGTAATTAACTACAGGGTGTCAAGGTCTTTTCTAAGATTGACCTTAGATCTAGATACCATCAACTTTGAATTAAGAATAATGATATACCCAAGACTACCTTCCGTACTAGATCTGAACATTATGAATTTCTAGTCATGTCTTTTGAAATGACGAATACACCAACATTTATGGATTTGATGAACAAGGTGTTTAGACCGTATTTGGATCAATTTATCATTGTATTGATTGATGATATTCTGGTTTATTCAAAGAATTCAAAGGGACATGAAGAGCATCTGAAGATTACACTGCGGACTTTGAGAGACCACAAGCTTTACGCCAAATTCAACAAGTGTGAGTTTTAATTAGATAATGTGGTTTTCTTAGGATATGTAATCTCAAAAGATGGAATCTATATAGATTCCAAGAAGATATAAGTAGTGGTTAATTGGCCTAGACCTGCGAATGTGACTGAAATTCGTAGTTTATTGAGATTGGCTGGTTACTACAGAGGATTTGTGGAAGGATTTTCAGCATAGTTGGACCATTAACTAAGTTGACACAGAAAAATACCAAGTTTTACTAATAAGGCATGTGGTTTAATTTTCAAGGGTTGAAAGACCATTTGGTTTCTGCATTGGTCCTTACATTACCGTCTAGCATAGGAGGAAAGTATGTGATCTATAGTGATGCTTCTAGAAAAGGTTTTGGTTGTGTTTTGATGCAAGATGGTAAGGTTATTGTCTATCCATCTAGACAGTTTAAACCTTATGAGCAAAATTATCCAACTCATAATTTGGAATTAGTTGTGATTGTTTTTTCATTCAAGATATGGAGGCAATACTTGTATGGTGAACCTTATGAAATTCATACAGATTACAAAAGTTTGAAGTATTTGTTTTTATAAAAGGATCTAAATTTGAGGTAGAGAAGATAGCTTGAGTTGATTAAGGATTATGATTACACTGTCATTTATCATGAAAGAAATGTCAATGTGGTTACTGATGCATTAAGTCGAAAATCTTCTAGTAATTTGACATGTGTTATGACACACCTTAAAGTATAGCCTATGTTGAGGACAAGATTAAGGCAGCTCAAAGTTCAAATCCTAATATTTAGAAGATTATAGAATAGGTCAATAAATGATAAAAAGTAGACTTTGCAATTAAAGGAGATGATTATTTATGGTATGGTAAAAGGTTATGTATGTCTAACGACCTCGAACTTAAAAGATAAATCATAAAAGAGGTAAATGGAATAGCATATTCAGTTCATGCAAGGAGCACAAAGATGTACAAGGACCTGAAAAAGTACTATTGGTGGAATAATATGAAGCGAAAAATTATAGATTTTGTATCCAAGTATTTTACTTGTCAACTTGTGAAAGTTAAACACTAGAAGTCAACGGGATTGTTACAATCATTGGAAATTCCTGAATGAAAGTGGGAACGCATATCTATGGACTTTTTTAGTGGACTTCCCAAGACCAGGAAGGAACTTGATTCTATCTAGGTTATTATGGACCGACTGACCAAGGTTGCTCAGTTTTTACCCGTTCAGGTAAATTACTCAGTTGATAGACTTGCCAAGTTGTACATCAATGAGATTGTGAAGTTACATGGTATTCTAGTTGGAATAGATTGAGATCGTGATCCATGATTCACTTCAAGATTATGAAATAGCTTATAGCAAGCCTTGGGAATAAAGCTGGATTTTAGTACAGCTTTTCATCCACAATCATATAGACAATTAGAAAGAACCATATAGACTTTATAGGACATGTTGAGGTCTTGTGTGATTGATTTAAAAGAAAGTTGGGATTATATTTACCACTGATCGAATTTTCTTACAATAACAGTTATCAAGCTAGCATACAAATGGAACCATTTGAAGATTTGCATGGAAGAAAGTGCATAACACCTATATGTTGGAAAGAAGTTGGTGAAAGAGGGTTCCTTGGACCTGAATTAGTTCAGGTGACAACTGAGAAAATCAGAGTTATTCGTAAAAGATTTCTTCTTGCATAAAGAAAACAAAAGAGGTATGAAGATCAAAGAAGGCGAGAACCTGAGTTTCAAATTGGAGAGCATGTATTTTTGAAGGTATCGCCATCAAAGAGTATTATGAGATTTGGAAAGAAAGGGAAACTAAATCCCAAATTCATTGGACCGTTTTAGATTTTGAGGAAGATGGGTATTGTTGCTTATTATCTGGTGTTGTCATTAGATTTGTCACATGTCAACAACGTGTTTCATGTATCCATGTTGAAGAAGTACATGCATAATTTGTTTCTTGTGTTAGCATTTGAATCACTTCAAGTTAAGGAGAACTTATCATATGATGAGAAATCGATTCAGATTTTAGATAGGAATGAACAAGTTCTATATTCAAAGATGATTCCGTATGTGAAGATACTATGGATGAACCATTAAGAAGAAGAAGCAACTTAGGAAGACAAAGACGAGATGAAGGAAAAATATCAACACTTGTTTTACACTTAAGGTATGCCAAATTCAGAAGAATGAATTTTAAGGGTGAGAGATTGTAACACCCTGCACATGTTCGTACATATTTTTCACATGTGTCACACTTGTAATGAACACACATGTTATATATATTTCGCACACACTTAGGAAAATGTAAATGCACATGTATTGATTTGTAAATTGACACAACTTTAGAGACACACCAACAAAATATAGGAAGAATCTATGAGCAAACCTTATGTCATTGGATAGGCACAAAAGTCTAGAGTCCAACAAAACAAACGGCCAGCGAATCAGACCCCAAACAAAAAAAAAACTATAAAGGTTTTAGTGAACAATGGTCAGAGAGTTTTTTTTTTCAAAAAACATGGGCTCAGGCCTGATCAATTGGGGTTATGACCGATCGATTGGGCTTTTGTTCCCAATTGATATAGGAAAGTTGCTCTTACGACTTCCCTTTTTCATGTAGGTTTCTAAAACTTGTGGTCCCTTGTGTAGGGGTCTATAAATTGATTAGTTTTGACCTAGTTGGTCCTAGAAACCCTAAAGAAAGATCAAAGAGAAAAAGGAAAAGAAAAAGAAAAAAATGGAGAGAAAAGCTAGGTTTTACAAAAGACTTGGGATTTTTTAAGACTGAAAAGCTTAAGAACATTTCTACAAGTTAAGAAGAACACAGTTAAACTATTGTTTTGTTTTGATTCCTAAGTTCATAGATTTTGGTTATTCCATCATTTTGAATCCATTTAAATGGATTTCACACTTTTTTCACTGGTTTTCATTTTCCTAAAGACTTAAACCATGGTTTTTGAAAGAGATATATTGATTTTGTACGAACATGCTATAACTTTTGTTTTGAATCTGTTCTTGCACCGCTGTTATGTTTAGAACTACTTTTGAAGGAAAATCAAGAGTTTTGAAAGAGGGTTTTGTTCTTAAATGTTAAATAGCTATTCTATATAAATTGTTATGAATTCCCTAATATTTTTAAAAGTATTGTTCTACTGGTTTGCTAAAGATTATACATGTTTTGTTTTAGATTCGTATTGTGTAGGTTCTTAGTATTCTCAAAACAATGTTTTTCAAATAAAAGTATTATTTTCTTCTATTATTGTTCATGATATTCAATTAGTATTGTTTTGGGTAAATTGTAATGCTTTGAAAAAAAATTTCTATAGATTGTTCTTATACGGGTAAAGCATATTCCGTTATGTTTATATTGACATAATTAATGTAAAGAGTCTGTATATGTTGCTCATATGATTTATATATTTTGATTAAAACCACAAGATAATAATATGTTCTGTTAGAGAGCTACCATGTCCATCAAGGGGACTTATTGATAGAACCCACCTCACTGAGTATATGGTGCGAACTTTTAAACCCACATCACTAAGTATATGGTGCGAACTGTTCTGATCCTTCTCATCAGGAGATAAATGGTGCAAACTGTTATATGTACTGGTTTGATATCAGATATATGTTTTGTTATATTTTGGCTATGATATGGTATCTATTTTTTATTTGTTCCATTTGTTTAAGTTAAAAGTATATGATTAACATTGTTTTTTCGTTCTATACATAAAACTATAATTTTTATAAGATGCTTAATATTGTAAAAGACTAATTTATGAACTATATTGTTCTATATATTGTTTAGTAAATATAAAAAGCATCTGTTTTGTTTTTTGTAATCATACTAAAACGTGATCCAATGTTTTCATTAGTTTACCATTTTCTTATTGAGTTTGTCAAGTTTACCTCAATTTAACACCACAGATGATGAGTAGATCACAGAGTAACAGTTCCAGTTAGAGAGAGCTAGAAACCGGATATATGTTTTTTCAATTTAGAAACATAAGATTTATTTCAACTCAATTTGTTTATTTCATTTTATTTGAAATCGATGTAATAAGTAATTGATTTTATAAGTTGGATTATTTGTTGATTTATGTCAAACTATGGCTTATTTGGATTGGAATGTCAGACTATGGTTTATGATTATACAGGTTTATTTGTCTATAAAAAAATTACAGTTTATGGATTTTTATATATACATGTCAGACTTGTGGGAAATGTGATGTATGGTAATGTTTAATGGTATGTGATTGACGAATTATTCTGCTGCATATGAATGCGTAAAACAGGAAGTTTTATATAAATGATTAAAAATGTAAATGTCATGTGCTAAAATTCATGGCCCTATTGGTATGGGTTTCAGGATATGACAGTTCAAGAAAAATTAAAGAGAGAAGATAAAGGAAGAAAGAGCTTGTTTATAGCATAAAAATCTTCAAGAAGACTGACCTAGGTCTCCACTTAACTTGCACAAACCCTTGGTTGAGACTTTAGGAAACCACTCCTAGTTTTATTGGCAGCAAGAGCAAGTGCACAAAGAATAATCATAATGTATAAAAAAACCAGCACTGTCATGGGTTTTATAAAACCTTAACAAAGACTCCTAAATCGACACTGACAAATCTCAAACCTATTCTAATTACACTCTAATCAACTACTATAGCGACGTCGATCCGTGTGGGATCCACCTACTCGAACCACATCGCCCGTCTGGATCTCCTCTTCTTCCGATGAACCCACCAAGTACCATCTCGTAAACTGATGTCCTCATCAGGGGGGTGAATATAATTTGGGAGTAGAAGATATGCTCCCATTTATTTATTTATCTTTGGATCTTCAAAACTGAAAAGCTTCTTACATTACAAGATAAGAAGTGTACTTAAGAATTATTGGTTTCCTCTGTGCAAGGGATCATGGAAACCTTTTTTGAAGATCGAGCTTGTTAAGTTTGGGTTGCTGATGCCAAAGGATCCCCCTCCGGGACCTGTTTTGTTTTGTTTATTTTATTTTAATTATTATTATTATTTTTTTTTTTGGGTAATGACAAGAGACCTGGTTTCAAAACCCTTATTCACCTTCTAACAGACCATTGACCCACTTATCTAGCCACCAAAAAACTTTTTAATAAATTAAAGGTAAGAAAATGAACCAACTCCTGGCAAAATCACCAAATCTGAGAATCCAAAGCAGTACAGAGAGGATCCAGGCGACAGGCCATGTTGAAAATGTTATGGATCTCACTCCCTGATCAGCTGGCCCGTTCAGGTCTTAAAATCATTAGTTTGGTAATGTGATCCGAATCTTTGATTTTAAAATATTACTTGGGATAGAAAACCTGACCCTGTTTACGACCATCATATTTGATTCATGGAGAAATTTATTTGCTTATGTTTTTGTTTGATAAATAGGGACAAAATTAAATTTAAACAAACTCATCACCTATGTCCCCTTGAACCGATCTGTTTCTTTTTCCTTCAATAATCAAGAATATCCCATTAGCATCACAATCAAATCCTTCTGTTTGTTATACAGGGTGAAAGGGTTTGTGATTCAATGGTGGCTTTTGGTGTCCGTCTCCTTAATTACAATGACCCGCTTACTCAATTGAAGAAGAAAATCATCATTTTTATTTTAACAGAGAGACTTTCTAGGAATATTTCATTGAAGGTTTTCAAAAGTAGATGGTTTTCCCACCGTGAGCCAAGACTTGCTTTTCCAAAAGTAGTGTGGCTTATTTTATGATGATGAAAGGAATAAAAAATCTAAACGAGAAAGTATTGAGATTTGAGAGACCCATTCTGTGCATGGGATTGTGTTGAAGGGGAGAGTTGGCCCCATGACCGTGATTATTGGTGGTTGTATTAAGGGGCCTAAGAAGCAGCTGCTGGAGCCTTGCAGATTGGGCACCAATTCTTTTGCCGCAACCACTGTTGAATACAGCCCACATGATACCCATGCTCGCAACCCAGTTTACCCACCTCATCTCCCTCAAAATACTCTTCCTGCAAAAATAAAGAAAACTCAATTAAATGAGGGCATGCCCACCAAAGCCATGCCGCATTAGGGGATGCTAAGCGGGTGAGTTGAGGGCCAATCCAAGCCTAACCCTATGAACTGAACAGAACCATACCCCAACCCAACATGAGAATCAACCCAAGGTGCTAAACCTGAGCCTAAGTTTAATATACTTAACCCTAAAACTATTCAGGTTGTGTTTTGCTTGGTTAGGTCATTATGCATTTAGGTAAGGTTTAGGTTATTACGCATTTAGTTTAATATACTTGAAAAGCCAATTAAAATGTAGCTGTTGACATGTTGCAACTTCAGCTTATATTCTTTAGCAATTAAACACTGGTGTTACCATAATTCTTATCTTGGTTAATAGTTCTACGAGGGGAGATATATATATATATATATATCTCCCCTCGTAGAACTATTAACCAAGAT
>JAOXJP010114408.1:0-14025 GCA_025762735.1 Platanus orientalis
GTCTATCTGACTTCTATTTGACCCACTTTTGAAAGTCACCAAATGTTCCTCTCTCTTTATGAAGTATGTGTTTGCTAGTGGGAAAAAATGCATTTTTCAAAAATTGTAAATCACTTTTTACCTCCAATAGTGTCTTACCACCTATTATACAGGACCTTAACAGGTCATAAGTGGCAGCAGAGGATCCGGTCTAAACACATTCACGCCTAACAATTCTCTCTCTCTCTCTCTTAAAAAAAAACTATTAATAGTTCTTTTTGGTAAATTATTAGTAATCTAAGTTGATGGAAAGTTCTAAACCCTACCATGTATAGATCATCACATTTGAAATCCATTTTTTTCTTGGTGAATAACCAAACCATCTTTGAAACTATGGAATTCAAGTTGAGAGTTAGGTTAGGGTTGGGTGGGCTGAGATCATACTTTGTTTCTTGGATGAAAGGATGGGCTGAATTGAACTTCAGCTTTAGCAGAAGGCTACTGCTTCTCTGCCTTTACATATCAACACCGATAGTCTGCGTGCGCGTGCCCAACCTTCTCCGCTACCTTACTACGTCCGACGTCAATGAAGATTTACGTCAAAAGAAGAAAAAAAAAAAAAAATTAATTGAATTAAGAAATGCCTCTTATTTGATTTAAGATCAATCAAACATTTTATCATTACTTGTCCTCCGAAAAAATTGTCAAAAGCTCCTGTTTTCTAGTGAGGACAAAAAAAGTAAAAGTCAACCAAGGAAGTATTAACATCGAACGGAGCTCACGTCAACCCACTTGTGAATGGAGTTGGTATATACACTTCTTCGACGCTCTCATGTGGATGTATGACTTTTATCATTTTCATTAAAACAAGAATTTCTTTTATGAGAGTGGATTGTCTGCTGGTGGAGCTGATTTAACAACAAAGCGACATGTATCTAATTTTTTTGGTAAATTGTTTAAGATTTTTTTCGTCCATTTTCCTCTAAGTACGTATCATGATGGGGATTGATTTATAGCACTTCTCTTAGCAAACGCTCATCACTGTTCCTTGTCAAGGGTGGATACATCAGCGTTGAAAAGTAATTTTCACTTTCTTGGGAGGCGCATATTCCCTTTTCAGCACTGATTTACCCACCGCATGACTAGGAGCAGTGGTTAGCATTCATTAAGGTGAGCATTTTTTATCCATTGATGTGGTTAAACTCAGCAGGAATGTCCTGCTGATTCACCGGTAGATGATCATTTCCCCTCTTTTATTTAGTGCGAGTAAGCTCAATAAGGCAACCAAAACTTTAGATGACGTTGATTATATATCCTTTTACTACAACCTTAATCCAATTGAATAATTGTCATACCCGAACTCAAAAAACGAGAACTAACTGAGGTAGTACCATAAATCTAATGAGGTCAGATTAAAAAATAACAATCAACCTAATCGTTGCATATAAAGAAAGTATAAAATTGAGCTCTAAGCGGTCAAATTCTGACAATCTGCCCTTGCAGCGATCCCAAGGGCCTTGGACCGGCAATTCCGGCACTTCATTTGCACCTTCACGCTTCATCACTAGTACCTCTTGCTCTGCACAACCCACGAATTACAAACCATGATGAGTAATTAAAGAAATGATGAGATCACACGAATGAGGTCATCTGTCTCTCATGTAATTACTTCTTATTACTTTACATGTGGCCGACCAGATCACCCGACTTTAACGGTCCAACCAGTGGTCCACGACCTTGCCACTAGTCATGATCTCTCGGACGTTCCTAGTAGGTTGGTTTTTTAAATGAAGTCTTCACCCTACTTGTCATCTCTCCCCTAATGTTCAATTAAGTCTTTTTAAACCCGTGTATCTCCTTCCCTGTTCCTCGTTAAGTGTCTCTAAAGTCAACAAGAGTGGGGGAACCTTCTTGTTCAGTTCTGAAAACCCGCAGTGGGTGGAGAATTTTGTTAAGTTGGTCACTTGCTTTTACGGATCAAGTGGTTTGAGGTGAGCCACCGGAGCCTTTGAAAAGTTCGTGAGCTAATGTCATAATAAGAAGTTATAAAGTTGAGGACTGCGACATTAACAATATCACATTAGTTCCCTTATTAGCCAATTCAGTACTGTTTGAGCAAAAACTACGTCAAACGCATGCATAGTTTTCATAACACGCTTTTAGATACACCTACCATTCCAAAAAGAATAACAATGACTGTTCATCTGACAGTTTGCTAAAACATATATTAAATGTAGTATCCCAAAATACGTAGAAGTATTTTAGGAAAATATAATAAACAAAATTGTCACATCCCATAATCCAAACAATTAAGTTTGGATTGCGAGGTTTACTTCATTCCCAATTAGCTTAAGGATGCTATCCATAAAATACATGCAAATAATATAGAGTTTCCAAAGTGCTCGTTTTATTTTCAACATAATTTTTGTTAAATTAAAATGCACACCATTAATGCAAATATATATCAAACACATTGATGTATCTCTAGATTGAATATATATGTATATATATAGTAATTGTTTATTCCAATGAAATGATACCCAATTTGTTCACGTGCGTAGGGTATTTAACCATATTTAATGTTCATTTTTTTTTTCATATTTGGATAAGATTTCGATCCATGATTCCATAAAAAATAAAAAAATAAAGATTCTGATCAACCCATTTCCGAAGCCAAGATCAGTGAAAGGAATCAATTTTTTTTTATGGGTAATTATTGGTGAAGACAGGTTTGGAACTCAGGTCTATGGAATGACACCCACAGACTTTACCAACTTAGTCAAAAAGAAAAAAAAGAAGGTTTATCATCTGAGCAGTCGCCGGTGCAAAGATTGTTTGGTGACCTTAAAACATTGCCCATTTATAGATTAATCAAGTCAACCTCCTGCTGTTCATTTTATGGGCAACCCATGTTAATTAGCTCGTTCTTTACAAAAACCAATTCATAATGTCTCTCTCTTTTTCAGTTATATTCGCACTTTTTGTCAAAAAAGTAAATAACGCAATTGAGGTCACTGAAAGCAATACATAATGAATTACAAGATAAGAAATAAACTAAAAAATTTACATCTCAAAGATCAGCACCACACCACCATGACTAGAAAGAAGAAATAACAGCAAAAACAATGACTATAAAAATAACATAGGAAGCTAGAACACTTTCAATCTCACATGATGGAGCAACTTGGGCTTGGGTCTGAAACTACTTCATACATGTACGACCGTGGACATGGAGGACACCCTAATACCCATTGACATGTCGGTTTCTTCTCTTCATCTTTCTTCGGCTTCTCCTCTTGTACACTGACTAAGCTCGCATATCCAACCTTCTTCCTCAGCAAGCTAATCAAGCAAGCAGAATCAACTTCATCTCCGATCACCACTATCCGATCTTTCGCTGGCCCATCTATTGCCACTGAGCTCACACCTGCATCATTATATGAAAGCAAAAAATGAATCCATTCGGCTGGAGCTATACTCAACTAAATTGGATAAAACCGTATAAGCTGGAGGCACCCAAGAAGCACATTTGAAGGTAATACACACCGTATGCCACCGCAGCAACCTTTAAGGCCTTAGACCGGCATTTTTCACAGTTCATCTGCACCTTAATAACAATCTTTTGCTGCACCCATAAACATGTCATGAATCCATTAGCTCATGACGCAGTTTTTCCAAAGAAAAAACCCAGATCAAATCATCAAACAGAAATATAAAAAAGTTAGGGTTACCTTCATGTTTCCTTGGCTCAAACAAAATGGGGTTTTAAGGGAATCTCTAGAATGATTCTGATAAAGAAGAAGAGAAGGGATTCCCTTTATATAGGGGAGCTAAGGGAGAGGTGGTTGAAAATCTGTCTGTCCGATTCAATTGTACGCGGTGCTTATTATTTTTTGGATAAAATTGTACGCGGTACTTAGTGCTATAATTATTGGATAAACAACTTCCATAAGGCTAATCATTTAAAAGCTGCGGTTCTCAAGATGGCGTCGAGGTAACAGGTCCACAAGACTGTTGTTATGGCTTGACTCAAGTTGGCTCTTAGCTAGAATCGAGAAAAAATATTATTTGCATACAAAGCTACCATAATACATCCGTTCTCTCCTTTATCTGGTATATTTAACAAATTTGTACAGGTTAGAAACTTAGAATCATCTCCGGTCTACACGCCCGGACAAAGGGTACATTTTCAAACACTCCGTGTAATTGAGTGGGGTCCCTGTGGGATTACTTCGGGTTTCATCTTGTCCTGGACGATTAAAACACCGAAGAATTTGAACCTTGTGTCCAGTTATAAAAAGCGCTTATACATGGTGGAAAGGTTCTCTAGGGAGTGATCGTTCAGATTGAGGGTTACGGGGTATAACGGGTTAACAGGTTTTTTGGAGCTTGGGATTGAGTTGAGAAAAATGAAGAAAAATCTTATTGTAACCAGTATTTCTACGGTTATATTCGAGAACCGATGGTTCCCAAACTGTCAAAGAGCCAAGCCATATAAAATCTTTATCTTGTTTGTGTGCATATTGATTTATTTGTCAGTTATATTGTTCATGAATGATTTGGAGCCATAGTCTTCCGATTGTGAACCTTCAATAAAAGGATCTTGTGATTCAATAATAATCAAAAGAATAAAAACAAACAAACAAGAGTATCCCAAAAACACACGATTTACATGGAAAACTCCAAGTTAGAGAAAAACCATGGAGCTACATAAACATTTCACTATTCTAAAAGAAAGGTTGCCTTCCAAGACACTTACAAGCTTACACGCTTCTCTTTATCTCTCACCACAAAACCACTCAATCTCTCTAAAACAATTATAGCTTTAACAAAAATACACATATATACCCCGAGGAATTTAGGGTTAACCACTTTGCAAAAATACAGATTTGTCCTTTCGGCATGGGTAAAACTCATTTTCGGATATTTTGATTGTTCAAGCTGTCTTCTATTGATTGAAATGTGTTTCGGCTAATAGCCATTATGGTCCATTGATCTAGCCATGTTCGATCAATCTGATGTTTCTATTTGATTGATTCAACCATCTTTGATCGATCGAATGGTTCCTAGTTCAAATAAACATATTCGATCGATCAAAGGGGATTGATTGAACAAATCGACTCAACTTGATCCAGTGTCTTGATTCCCGGCACATTCTTGATTCAATAACATGAGGCTCCACAACTAACACATATCCTATCACGTGGTTTATCAATATAAATTCAACACATATTCTGTTGCGCAAAGCTAAGAAAAAGTCTAATTTGGATCTAACTAAATAAATTTAACAAAAATAACCTTTTTGGGATGGCTCTCTTGTGTAAGCAATAGAGGATATTAGCTTACCATGGTGCATCTAACTTTAATTATATCAAGAAACTAAATTAAGTAGTGTAGAATATCGAAACACACTCTCTCTTTTCAAGAAATTTATTTTATTTTATTCTAAGAGAGAAATACAACACGTCTAATACTTGACCAACTCAAATACTCACCCACCAAGACATACACGGTCTTATCACCAACTCACTTGTTTTCACACAAGCACTCAGTCACACACTTAATCATTCACTCAGCACACTCACACGGTACTCTAACCACCCATTTCTTCACATGCTTAGGTACTCAATTTTCTCACACACAAATTGGGGGCTATGCCCTTGTTTATAGGTACCTTCAAACCGACTCAACGAGTCTGTAAAAAAAATCTAGATGTTTCCATATCTGGCTAGAAAAGTCAATCTCCATGAGAGCCCTAGAAAATTCTGGGATGCCAGACTCTCTTTTTTCTTCTAGAGAGTTGGAGTAGTCCTATTTATTAACACTCCCCCTCAACACTGACTCTCTTTAAATGATGATCTTTTGATCATTCCAAGTGCCTCTCAATGATTTACAAATGTTAGATAATTGAGTCCTTTGGTAAAAAAAAATCATCAACTTGATCTTCAATTTTGATTGGTGTCAGTGTGATATCTTCTTGTAGGACCTTTTCTTAGATGTAGTGATAGTATACTTTAATATTTTTTGTCCTAGCATGGAAGAGGGGACTCTCAGATAATTTTATAGTTGATAGATTGTCACAATATACTGTCACTAGCTTGTTTATCGGGTGATGCAAGTTTTATAATAAGAGTATCAGCCAGGTGAATTCTTGGGTAGCCATTGTTGTAGATCTGTACTATGTTTTGGTGATCGATAGAGAGACTGTTGGTTGCCTCTTACTATACCGGGAGATTGCTCCTAAGTCAAAGTTGAAGAAGTATCCAATAGTTGATCGACGAGTGGTTGGATATCTAATGAAGTCAGCATCACAATATCTAGTGAACTCGCACTTATCCTTCCTATATAGCAGTTTGTAGTCAACTGTACCTTTAATGTACCTTAGTTTTTTATGAATAACTTATAGATAAGGTTTTCTTGGTTTTTACATGAACAGACTAACCGCTCCAACTACATGTGAGATGTCTAGTTGAGTTAATGTTAGATAAATCAAGCTCCCAATAATTTTCTTGTACATCGCAACAGTATCCTTCAAAACATAACCTTTTGTTAGATCTTAGCTTTATGTTAGTTTCTATTGGTGTTGATATTGGTTTGCAGTCGATCATATCAAATTTTTGTAAGAGGTCTTATATATTTTTACTAGCATAAGAAGAAACCTTCTTTGACTGGATCAATTTCAAGTCCTAGAAATGTTTGAACATCTAAAATTGTACCTTCTGATTTTTCCTTGTATGGCTTATCTCTCCAACATCATCTCTTGTGATGATGAAGTCATCAATATAGATGAACATAATTGATAGTTGACCATTTCTAACTTTTATAAATAAGTTAGAGTCTACAGGAGTGGCTAAGTATTCATTATGTAGTAGGAACTTAGCAATCTTCTCGTACCAAGCCCTTGGTGTTTGCTTCAGTCCAAAGAGAGTTTTTCGTAGTTTGCACATATAACTCAGTTGGTCTTTGCTCTCAAACCCCTTTGGCTGCTCCATATAGATGTCTCGATCAACCTCCCCATAAAGGAATGTATTTTTAACGTCCATCTACCAAAGTTTACAGGACTTATTAGCAACTAGGGCTAATAGTACATGAACTGTCATGATTTTGGCTACAAGACTAAAGGTCTCAACATAATCAAGCCTATATTATTGAGAAAATCTTCAAGCAACAAGACGAGCCTTGTAACTTTCTATAGATCCATCTGGACGGGTCTTTACTTTATGAACCCATCGCCATGATATGAGTTTGATGTCCTTAGGCTTTGGTACCAAATTTCAGGTTTGATTATGCTTTAGAGCCATAATCTCTTCTTCTATGCCTTTTTTGTCATTCTTCACTTTTGCATGCTTCTTCAAATGAATCTGGATCTTGAATATCATCAATCTCAGCCAAAGAAGCATCAATATATTTTGGATTTGGATTTCTCACTCGGCTAGAAAATCGTACTGTTTGGCCTTCATAAATTTTCAGTTAATTTAGCCCAACCTCTTCAGCTGCTTTTGGCTAATGAACACCATATTTCCAATGGCTGGTGTGATTTCTTGGTGAGGATGGTGGACTATATTATTTTCGATCTTCTGGTTCACTAACTTGGTCACCATCTTTCTCTTTAGCCTCCTTAGTCTTCAATCTTAGTTGAAGGTCATCCTTCAAGTCCTTAGATCTTGGTAATGTAGTTTCTCGAGACCACCATGATGATGCTTCATCAAATACAACATTCTGAGATATGTAACATTGATTAGCAGAGGGATCACAACACCTCTAACTTTTTCGTTCACTATTATATCTTAAGAATATGCACCATAATGTCTTCTTGTCAAACTTGTTACGTAATTAGTCTAGTATAAACATGTAGCAAATACAACCAAAAACTCAAAAAAGTTTACTGTGGGCTTGACTTTCCAAAGCTTCTCAAATGAGGAGATTAATCTTAACTTTGGCTGCGAAAAACGATTGATTATATGAGTAGCTATTTTCATCTATTCTGCCAAGAATCAACTTGTCACGTTCTTGGCATGCAACATGCTTTGATGGACCTCCACAAGACGTCGATTCTTTCCTTATATCACCTCATTTTATTATTGAGTTCTTGGACAGGTTAACTATTTTCGAATTCTATATTCTTTTAGAAAATTTGAGAATTCTTTTGACGTGAATTTTTCCCGTTATCCGTGCGAAGGAAACAAATCTTGTAGTCAACTTCTTTTTTAACTTTCTTTTTAAACTCCTTAAACTTTGAGAAGACTTCAAACTTTTCTTTTAGGAAGTAAATCCAGGTGTACCTTGAGAAGTCATCAATGAGAGTCACCATGTACTTCATTCTTCCGACTGAAGCTTGCTTCATTCATTTAAACACATCTGAATGGACAAATTCCAAGGCTCTTTTAGCTCAAAACTTTGACTCCTTGTATGGTAATTGGTAAGTCTTTCCATATTGGCACCCAACATAGATTGTATCCGTTCAGACTTTTAAATGGGGAAGACCCTTGAGCATTGATTGACTCATCATTTTTCTTAGCTTGTTAAAGCCCACATGCCCTAGCCGAGTAAGCTATTGATATGTTGTCTTACTTTGACAGGTCTTCTTGACATAGGCTGATTCAGCTGACATGACGTAGACATAGTGTAATCTATGTCTTGTGATAATCAGTTATTAGATAACTTCAAATTTCAATAAACACTAACATCATTTCAGCCAAATACGATAAAATCGATGATGTTAATTATCAGACGAATAATATTTTCCTTCTCATACTTGGCATATGAAATACCTTTTGTAGTTGGGCTTCCTTCTTGATAAATCTGGGAATGTAGGTAACTTCTCCTACGTGAGTGATTGGAAGCGAAGCATTGTTTACCATGACAACCACTTTGCCAACTTTGTACTCAATTATACTCCAAAAATTTTGATTTATCTCCTGTCATATGGTTTGAACATCCCGAATCAACAATCCAATCCCTACCATAGTTGACGACTTTAGGACAAAAGACTGTATGTACTGTTTCTTCACATTCTTCAGCAACAACACCAAATGCTAACTCATGACCTCCCAACATCATAGAATTTGTCACATCTGAGGTTGGCATTTCAGTCTCCTCAACTATTTCTACGGATGCTTTTACTTTTGACAATCTTTCGCATTGTCACTTTGGAGACTTGTCATGGTTGTTGAATTTCCTTCACCTATCATTTCTTTCGGAACTAACAATCATGAGCAAAGTGATATTTCTTACCACAATTATAGCACTCGATGCTCTTCCTAAATCTTCTTTGTTGTGGATCATCATTGCTTCTATTTTATTGGACTACCCCTGGCTGAGTGCTTTCTTTACGCTACTTAGACTCTACGGCTTTTGTTTATTTTATTTTATTTTATTACTTTACCTTTTCAGGTGAAGAGTGCTTCTTTTTCATCTTTTATAGACACCCAAACCATTTGTCTAGCTAGAGTTTCTTGATTTGCCAATTAACTCTCTAACTCCGTGAGAGACGGTTGAATTAACCATCATTTTATACTTGTCATAAACCCACTGTATTCGAGTTTTAGCCCTTGAGTTATAATGCACCTCATCTTGCTCTCGTTAATCTTTGATTATGGATCTAGTTGGAAAATTTCATTATGGGGATTTTTTACCTTCATAAAGTACTGACCAATCATCATCGCCCCTTATGTAACTGTCGCTACCTCGTTTTTCAAGAACTGAAGTCGAACACTATTTGTCTTGGTAAAATTTTTTGTCAATGTATCCCAAATTGATTTAGGCGTGTCAGTTTCCTGAATATGTTTCAACAGTTCTTTTTGAACTGTTGTTTTTAATACGAATAAGGCCATCCTGACCTTAATCTTTCACCTGTATAATAGCTCTGCATTTTTACTTAATGGTGGAATAATATCACTACCACCAACAACTTCCCAAAGATACTGGCCTTATAGGTATGATTTCATACACGAATACCAGAATACATAGTTGTGATTGCTCAGTTTCTTAAGTTTTCTAGTTGTGTTTGTTAGATTTGTCTTTGTAATTGGTGTTATCGCACATTGATTCTTATCACCAAGAAGCTCAGTCCCTGACTGATCATCTTTACAGTGTTTATCTTACTACTCACAATGGACAATCTTGTGCTAGGCTTACAACAAATCAAAGCAAGTTGGTGTCACACTAGACCTGTACCTAACTGAATTACGACAAATGGTCAAACCCACTCTATGAGTTATGGGCCCACCACTCTTCTACTGTGTCAAATCGAACCCGCCTCTGATGCCACTTGTAGAATATCAAGACACTCTCTTTTCAAGAAATTTCTTTTATTGTATTCTAAGAGAGAAATATAGCACGCCCAAGACTTGACCAACTCCAATACTCATCCACCAAGACACACGCTTTTCTCACCAACACACTTGTTTTCACACAAGCACTCATTCACACACTTAATCATCCACTCAGCACACTCACATGGTACTCTAACCATTAACTTCTTCACATGCTTAGGTACTCAATTTTCTCACACACATAAATTGGGGGTAATGTCCTGTTTTATAGGCACCTTCAAACCAACTCAATGAGTTGGTAAAACAAATCTGGATGTTTCCTTATCTGGCTGGAAAAGTTAGTTTCCATGGGAGCTCTAGAAAATTCTGGGATGCTGGCTCTCCCTTTTCTTCTACAGAGTCGGTGTTTGCTCTGTTTTTTAACAAGTTGAAGACCAATTGGAAATTGTAATTCATTCCATGTGTACGTATGATGAGAGGCTTTGAGGGGATGTCCCAAATGACTATGGAATTAAAAAAACAAATATTGTGAAAGTGCTGTTATATTCAACCAAAACAGATCGGGTGATGTTATCACGACTCATTCTTCAACAAAATTCAAAGTTAAGCGTAGACAGCTGACTCAACCCTCCAGCCGAGCCGGCAGTCCCAGATTTAGAAAATAATATACACAATCGTTTTGGTTGGATTTGGTATTTGTTAGGTAAAGAAAACAGAAATTTAGACACAAATGAAACATAAATTAAGAAGTCAATGCGTCTCTCTGTCTCTCTCTCTCTCTCTGATGAAATTATTATTTTATCTTAAATTTTTTTTTTATCATCATAGGCACTGACCATTGAGCATTACCCCGTAGCTTACCGCGTTGGTCGTTCTTGACCCAGCCTTGCCATCGCCTTTTTCTTATATTTTTTCCGAGGTTTTGGTTGGGTTATTACCAACATATCTTTTGGCTTGGATTTTATACGCCAACTCTATCCTCCTCTAACCTCAACCAAGGGTCAAACGGGCGGAAACATCAGCCAAAAGCAATTTACATTTTTTAGGGGACGTGTAAATCACTTCTAACGCTGATGTAGCCGCCCCTTGACCTCGGTGGACGTTAGCATTGGCCTAGAAAATCCTCACCGCAATTTTCTTTTCATTCAAATCAATGGTCTGGGGGCTGTTCTGATCATATCGGGTTCAACCCACCATGAACCTGAAGGGACCCGGTTTTTTCACCGGACTGGGCAATTAGCTCCTTTATTTATTTATTATTTTCTGGGTTACGAAGTTCAGGTCCGGTCCAGTCATGGGTAACTCAGTTACTGCCTCAGTGTTGATCCTGATCCATTGCCACCTCTACCCATAAATGGTCTTTGCTATTCCATCACGCGCCCATTCCATGTAAACACATTTTCGAGGAATGCTCGCAAGTCGCAACAGTAGTTTTTTTTTAAAGAATTTATGAGGATGACTTAATCGGAAAGGATGCAGTTCCTGGCATCAATGTCATAATAGAGGGTCAACTCTCAATTTATAATACATGTTGCTAATTAGATTTCTTTTCATCATACGATTGATTTTATATTCTTTTATATAATTTTGTCAAAGATCCAGAAGATCAGTCCTGATCCTGCATTTTCCACCACCTACCCCAGATGTGGTTTCATTATTCATATTGCAACTAAAAATCACACTCGTATTCTAAAGTCTACATCCATTTTCTAAATGTTGGGGGCTTTGATTTTACGAAAAAAACAAGAAAGCATAGAAAAACAAATCACTGGGCTACTGCTCTTGGAGTAGCCATGAAATTGCCTGGTTAAATGATCCTAACCCTTGCATGAATGAAACTTAAAACAATTCGCTCAAAAAATGATCACTACTAGGTTCTCCATTTAGAATATCGCGGTACCCGGTCGAACCAAATTTGTTATTTATTTTTTTAAATCTTGGTTCACATTAGTTCTCTTGGATTCCATCTCCTTGGTGATCTCATTTTCAAAACTCTCTCACCTACTTTTCATATAAACGGTGTCTCAATAAGAACAATGGGGCTAAAAGTATTGTATATTTGTCGACAGAAATTTTGTGTATCAATTAAATACAAATTACAAATAAAATATAATGCATAACACAACTTTCTTTGATTACACCCCACATATAAGGGTAGACCTCTAATCAATATATAGTTAATTAAGTAGAAAATGTGAGTCTGACAGCATATATTACTCTTTCAATGTGTTATGGTAACTTTTCCACCACTCTATGGTTCATGCTTCATCGACTATAAAGAGTTTTTTATTCAAAAACTATGCAATGGTTTGATCTTCTTCGAAAAGTTTAATACCAAGTGCTTTGAATATTAGTGTTACTTTCCTTCGCTTTGGTTTCATAAGAAGAAGTTTTTCCGAAAATAACGTTTATGGAACATTTTTCGATGTAGAAGAGGTCCCCAACTTTAGAGACCTGAATTTATATAAACTCTACGACTTTAAAAAGTGAGAAGTTTTTTCATCCGCCTATGCAACTAATGTTATCCTGACTGAAAAGATCCATTAAGATATAAGTTTTATTTTATTTGGGCAATCATCCCTTCTTTTGGCAAGAGATTGGATTGGAAGTAACCAAATTTTCTTGATTACCGGTCCAATAATGCGGTTTGGCTTCTATGAGCATAAAATCCATGTACAATAAGTGTGCGGGGACTGGGAGTGCTTGCATCAGCACCAAAAAGTGATTTACACTTTTTAGGGTGCGTGCTTATCACTTTTTGGTGCTGATGCAAGCAGTACCAAGTCTTTGCACATGCATTGTGCACATATTTTGTGTGCACAAAAGCTAAGGGACCAATAATGGAGTTAGAGAACTTAGGTTTGTGGCCCATGGAATATTGTTTAAATACCCAATCTTAGATTGGAATGGACCCGTATGAGTTTAAGGCCCATTTATGGTCTTTAGTGACCTATGTGTAATTTGTAAGAGTGCATGCCCTTATTTGTAATTTTCATTAATTTTAGGTCTTACATATTTATAAACCAAGACTTTTCAAACATCGTGTCATGTGCTGACTTTTCAAACATCGTGTCATGTGCTGGATTTGTACTAGTGTGGTCTTCAACGAGACTGGAAATGATTCAAATCTCCCGTGGTGGGACTCATTTATTAGGTACATATTTACCACTTCATCCCTTTAGTTGTTTTGAAAAAGACTAATATGGGGTTTAGTAATGTGGAATGATGAGTTATCTTCTGAAAAAAAAAAAAAAAAAAGCAGCAATATAATTGCTCTCTCCATCATCCTATAGCTTTGGGTGTGGTACAGGGTTTTGAGAAAAAGAAGATAATGAGTATCATTCCCCTCACTGATTAGCTATGCATTGCTAATTCATTGATTTAGTTTGTAACCCTATTTTTGTGGTGAGAGATTTTGTTTTAATGTATTATCAACGTTACTTCAGTCATACCGTTGGGTCCTTTATTTTTCTTGATATTGGTTTATGACGTTTTGTTAGAGAATAATTTTGTACTCTCACTAAATTTTATATTGGATGATTCTAAACTTAATTCCGTCAATGTTTGTATCTTCAGACATTGTCAGTCCCAAGCCCCGATAAAGGAAGAGGGTGGCATCAGGTTAAGAGCCGGTCTTAAAAACTTAAACCATTTGACATGAATCCTGAAAATATGTTATTTCAATCTAATACTAGGGTGTACCCTTTAAGCGATACGTCTCATTCTCCAAATGTGATGAAAAATTGGCGAGGGGCACCTCATTCCCCGAATG
>JAOXJP010114419.1:0-14025 GCA_025762735.1 Platanus orientalis
AAATTTCCATTAATCCACATGACGAATAATCCATCAAAATCAAAATTTTGAACCTTAGATAAGTCTATAGTTCAAACCTACATCTCAACATTTAAAAAAAAAAAAAAAATCATGGGCTGGCTCGAGGCCCGATCAATTAATGAGGGCCGGGCCCAAACCTCGGCCCGATCCCACCCCTCCGGGCCTAAGCCCCAGCCCGAGCCCGGGTCTATAATTTGATGCCCGGCCCGGCCCATGCCCACCCCTACCCTAAACCCCTTTGACTACCTGAGCAAGCAAACACTACTGTGTACTCTTCACCCCCTCTCCCCTTCCAAGGATTTGACCCTAGCTCTTCCCTAGGGAAGAACGATGCCATAGCCACTTGAGCACGGGGCATTGGCACTCAGGCGATGGTTTAGTTGGTGGGTAATGGTAATGGTAGCGGTAGTGGTGACCAGTTTGGTGGGTTAAATGGAGGCGGGTGGGCGTGCCCAACTTAAGCAGTGTACGCTCGCGTCACCCCCCAAATTGGTGGCAGCCACACACCCACTATTAACACCTCCACCACCACCAACCACCCAATATGATGACCCCTATGCTCACCAACACCAACTCTCCTCTGCCTCCGCCATCACAAATAATGCATGCCTCCACCACCAATCATGGATGCTTCATCCCCCTCCACCCAACATCACACCCACACGCCTCTGCCCGTCCAACACCTCAAACCTTTAAAAGACTCCCTCCACCTTGTTGAACCCGTGAAGAGATAGTAGCCCCATGTAAAATGGTACTCCCTCCGCCATAGTAATCTCAAGGCTTCTCAATGGGAACAAGTCACCGACTCTGTCATCCGCCAATGTTGCCTTGCCACCCCATCCAAGACCTCCCTCCAATGCCACCACAAGGTTGAAAAGCTTCACAAGCGATATCACACCAAGAACAATGCACTCTCGCCACACCTTGTTGTTTATCTTCCTAATGGGTCTACTACCGCAAGATGGATTCCATGAAGAGAGGTCCATCTTCTACCACTTATTTTGACATAACCGACAATGAAAACGATGATCAGAACGAAGGAAACTGCACCCATCCCCACCACCAATACATGTAGTTTCCATCGTTTGATGACCAATGGAGGCAGTGGCGGAGGCAAAGGGTTTTGTGTTCGAATCCCCAACCGATTAAGTTAGTTGTCGTGTGTTACAGGGTTTCGATCAAATAGTTATGGTAGGGTTGATGAAAACCCTAACCCCTAGTTTTTAAATGCTTCTTTGTTGAGGTTGAACTTTGGACGGTGGAGTGATGGCATTGGGAGAGGGGTTAAGAGAGATGGATCTAGTTATAGAAATGGTTTCTTCAATTAAGTTGTTAGGAGATAGATTTATGAAGATTGAGAAGGTAAAGATAGAGATGGTGAGGGAGACAGAGAGGATGATGATGGAGATAGAAATGAAGCGAACAGAGATGATTCTCGAGTCACAACAACTAATTATGGATGCATTTTCCAAAGGGTATTCTAGGATGAAGAAGGTTAAGACGATGCCATCGTTGGAATCCTAAATGAGAAGACAAATTAGGGTTAATTAGAGGTGTGTTATTCTAAACATTAGTAATTAACAAGTTTTATTAAGAAACTTGGAGTGATAGTCTCCTAAATAAAATAATCAACTAGCCTAAACACTAGATAATTTGAACACTTTTTAATTAGTTT
Organism: Platanus orientalis; assembly: GCA_025762735.1. Taxonomy (NCBI): domain Eukaryota; kingdom Viridiplantae; phylum Streptophyta; class Magnoliopsida; order Proteales; family Platanaceae; genus Platanus; species Platanus orientalis. The sequence goes on from JAOXJP010114419.1 coordinate 1,697, forward strand.
CATGATTCTTTTAGAAGAACAACAAAATTTGGTGTTACAACGATAATAAGCATCTATGTATGTGTTAGTCACATAAATAAACAAATGACTACTTGATATTTTATTATAGATAAATGTCTACCAAACATGTCAAAATGTATAACTAGTTTTCCTGATATTTCATCCTAAATCATCTTTTATTAACAAAATTATGCAATAATTTATTTAGCGCATATCTCTATTTTTTATGTGTGAATTAATATTCAGATATATATACACATATATTTCAAAAAAAAATGTATTATAATTTTTAAGTAATTCATAGATAAAATTTAACAGTATTATTAACCACAAATGTTTGAAATAAAGTTATTTTTTTCTCTAGAATCATCAAAACAAAAAATTATAACAAAAAAATGGATTTGAAGTAAGTTATAGTTCAAGTAGAAGAATTCTCACCAAAAGTATAGATATCAACAAAATTTTGTTGATATTTCATTAATATAGGCGAAATTTTAATGAAATTGTGATGAAATTTTAGAACTTTTGTCTTTCCATGGTATTTTGTTTAACTACCTCCAAACTGAGGAAGTGTCGTTAAATTTCACTAAAATTTGAATTCATTCTCTTTCCTAAATCTTTCATTGCCAAAATTGAGTAGGACCAAAACTACTACTTCTTATGTTTGTCATGCAATGATTCATTCACTATTGCCTCACCTCTTATGAAATATACTTTTGGTTTATAAAATAGGGATCAAATTATTACTATTATTATTTTGATATAAAAGCATATATATAGATTAAGAAGATAAGACTACTTGGGAGTAACCCCATCAAAATACAGTGTCCCCAATCCAAGGAGGGGGATTAGTAGACCAAGACTCCCTGGCAGAGGCCACAGAACTATGATTTGCCAAGATATCAGCCACAAAATTAACGCCTCGCTTAACATGAGAAGTTCTAAAAAAGGTAAAATAACTAATAAAAGTAAAACAATCATGAAGGAGAGCACTAATAGCCCAAGGAATCTCCTCATCCAAGTTCCAAAGGAGGGAAATGACTTCAAGAGTCACCCTCTAGAACCAAACATTTTAGCCCCAAAGCATGGGCCGTAGAAAGGGAAAAATGTGTCCAACGACATTTTGCAAATAAATCTGAATCTGACAAACAACGGTCCAAAGAAGCATACACAAAAGATCCTCTCTAGTCTCTTATCACTACACCAACGCCAGCAAGAAGCAAAGTTGGATGAAAAGATCGATCAAAATTAATCTTCAAACACTCTCTAACCGGGGGCTCCCAAGCAAGTCTCACAATCTGAACATCCAACCACAAAAAAAAATGCCAGTCCTATTATGAACTTCATTTAGCATCCTAAAAGCAACAAACAAGGAATTAAACATATTAAAAGGTAACTTATTAAAAACAGCCTTATTGCAACTTTACAAATATTCCATACAAAGATAACAATGATTCTTAAAATGGTGTTCTTATCTATCCTTGATAGACCATTCATATTATACCAAGATCTAATCCATTTCAAAAAGACAGTCGTATTTTCCATGAGAGTCCTCAGAGAGAGGGGAGAGGAATACCAAACCGGAGCAACATATTTGCATTTAATTAAACAATGCATGGTGGATTTTTTTTCCTCTTTACATAAAAGGTAGAGATCTGAGACAAATTTTTCTACCTGTTAAATTTTCTCTAATATGAAGAACCTCTTTACATGCACACCCGAGAAAGTGCTTGATTTTTTAGGAAACATTTAGGAACCAGATAGAATTCCATGGAAATAAGGGATTAACACCTTGATGGGTCCTAAAATGAAATGGCGTGATTTAAGGATGTGAATTAAGAGAAAGGAAGTAAGCAGACTTTACTAAGAAAACTCTCTTCTTATCAAACAACCAAATCATTTTATCCAAAAGATTGGAGTGAGGAAGATGGATCTTGAGAATAGCCTGAATATCATCCGATGACACCAAATGCCTAATACTCTCCAAATGTCACTTTCTAGTCCTACTATCAATGAATTGCAAGACTTAATGAACCAAAGGGGGATCTTAGGAAATAAGGTTGAGTTCTAACCCATCTGCATTTAGAACCCATGGGTCCTTCCATATATCGATATTGTTACCATTTCCCACACGCTAAACAGAGCCCTTTTAATAGGAGATCTCTTCCTTTGACAATGTTCTTCCATGCCCAAGAAGAATTTTTTTTGTATTTAATGACCAAGAAAAGTGTTCTAGGGAAGTAGAGAGACTTAAGGAATCTAACCCATAGACTATCAGGATTCTGAGTGATTCTCTAACCTTGTTTAGCAAGAAGCAAAAGATTGAAATTATGAAGATCACGGAAGCCCATGGCCCGCATCTCTCTTGTTTTTTTGATGGTATCCCACGCCACCCAATTAATTTTGTTATCATTGTTACCAGACCTCCATCAGAATTTACATTGGTTGAGCTTAATATTTTTTACAAATGGTCTTAGGAATAAGGAAACAAGACATAGCATAGGATGTGATAGTAGCCACCACATACTTAATGAGGATTTTTTTACCTACATTGGATAAAAGCTCTCTTTTCTATATAGGAGAAAATGGATATCTTATATCTAATAATAGAAGAAGATAACCCCAAGTAATTACCCATAGACTAAGACTGCTGAATCCTAAGGATACCAAGCATAACTCTTTTAAATTGTCTAGGGGTGTTTTAGCTAAAAATAACTTCAGACTTATCCTGATTAATGGTTTACCCCCAAGGCTTTACTAAACTTCTCTAGATATTCTTTGATTTACAACACCTCCCTAGGAGAGACCTTAGAGAAGATATAATAATCATTAGCGAATAGAAGATGAGAGATGGAAGGACTTGATCTATTAATTTTGATTCTGGATATCTTCTAAGAATTTTCCAAATTTATAAGACCGACCGAGAGCCCTTCAGCAGAAAGAAGGAAGAGGAAAGGGGATAAAGGGTCCCCTTGTCTAAGGCCTCTAAAGGGGATGATCTCAGACTTAGAAAAGTCATTAACTAACACATGATATAAGATCAATGAGATACATTCTTTGATCCACATTCTCTACTTTTTATTAAAACCCAGATTTTTCATCATGGATATAATGATGTCCCATTCAACTTTATCATAGGCTTTATTCATATCAATCTTGATAATCATATGATGGTTACTAGATCTATCTTTTTTCAGAAACCTAAGGACTTCATGAGTAATAATGATATTGTCTGAAATTTGATGTCCCTTGACAAATGCACTTTGATGAGGGGAGATAATTTCAGGAAAAACGACCTTCATTCTATTTGCCATGACTTTAACAATGATTTTATAGAATGCATTACAAAAGTTGATAGATCTAAACTAAGACATGGCCTCTAGCTATTTAATTTTAAGGATGAGAGCAATGAAAGTTTGGTTGATAAAGGAAATAGAGGAGCTATAAGAGAAAAAGTTCGTTGCAACCCCTATCACATCTTCCCCAATAATATCCCTGTATTTTTGGAAAAAACATGCTTGAAAACCATCAGAGTCAGAGGCTTTGAGTTTACCCATTTGGAAAACAATATGCTTAATTTCATTGCTACAGAACTCAATATCCAAAATAGCTTTAGACTCTTTAAAGAGGAAAAGATAAGATTTTCTGGTGATTTCCTTAATCATAGAATATGATGGCTCTTTTGACTTAAAGAGAGTAGAAAAGAAGTCTTTGACTGAGTTTTGGATATTTGTTTGACTCTTTACCCAAACTCCCTCAGAATTTTTTAATAGATAAAATCCTATTTCTAGTCCTTTTATTGATAGTAGTCATATGGAAGAATTTTGAGTTTCTATCACCCCACTTAAGTCAATTGACTCTAGATTTTTTGGCTCACATGAACTCATCTCTATAGATCCAATCGTCGAGGTTAGCTTCTTCTTTTCTAATATTTTTAAGGATTTCCTCGTCCAATTGAAGTTTATGGAGGAGCTCCAACTTGTCTCTAGCTTTCTTAATGCTTTTCTGAAAGTTATCAAAAACATTTTTGTTCCAAACCTTAAGGGAGGGGGGGAGGGGAGAGCAAAAAGGCTTTCCTTGAATTTTAAGAGGCTATTAGGGTTTTTGTTGCTCCGGACTGACTGAATATGCTCACGGCATTTGGGATGATTGGTCCAAGCCCATTTGAATCTGAAAGGTCTAGGAAGATAGCAGGGATTAATGGAGCATATAGCATACAAGGGATATTAGACCTTGGGTTTACATCCAAGCAGGTCGATAGACTAATGTAGTTACAGTTAAATTAGAATCTTTTGACTTGGGTGTTAACACCCGATAAAACAATTCTACTCCAAGTGTAACTGCATAGCTCTATTGCCTTGAATGTAAACCCTAGGCCCATTCCATGATTCTGTCACGTCCCTTAAGGTCAATATGTTTCAACAGAATAATCAATGCATTGAATGGTTAAGATGATCCAGCTAGATTTTTCTTTGTACCCAAATATATCTAATATTTTTGGTAAATAGGGCTCATGCACTACCACTTTGGGTGGGCGGGGCGGATGCAATCCATTGCAGACGTGTTGCCCATAGGGCTTAAAATCCCGACCTATCCTTTGGAGGGGCCATGCCATGCCATCTCTTCTGGAGAGGCACGTAATATATCTAGTGGAAGTTTGAATCCACCCAATGAAGGATCTTTGCATCCCACGTGTATCACATCATAGGTGTTCACTTAATGGACTGTAACTATAGTCTGTGAGATAACAACAAGAGGCTTAAAATCAACATCGATAAAGCAACACTAGCACTAGTAATTCTTTCTGGGATGACCCAAATACCCTTTTAAATGTGCTAGAAAAAAGACATGAAAACATTTTGAAAAGTTATTTAGAATCTTATCCACCATCATCATTAGGTGCAATTGGCCAAACTGACCCTAATCATCTTCACTGATCCTCAAATGGGCACATCTTGTTGAAATACGAGAGATTCGTACCACCATGATAGATGCATCAGGAAAAGAAGTTCAAAAAGAATTTACTCCCAAACAAATCAAAGTAAAATAAAGAGAAAAGCTATCCATTTCTTCTTCTTTTTTGTTGGGTCTTTTATGCTTCTCTCAATGATCCCTTTTTGATTACTAGGAACTCCATGAGATCTACATTATGAGTACAATTGAGAACTGAAAAAGAAGTAGAAGAAGAGAGGGGGGGGGGGGGAACAAACGCCCTTTAACCTTTCTTTTGATTAAAGCTACAATACGTCTAGCTTAGTTTGTTGGGTGGATGAGGTTGGGTTAGCCTCAACATCCCCAATCTCTAGTTGCTCTGCACGGTAGGTTGAATGAACACTATATAATACATAGAACAAAGTGACCATACAAGCCCATATTCCAAACCTTTGGAAAGACCTCTTCTTGAGTGTGGTAATGAGAAAGACATTAAGGAAGATTGAAGCTGCCGCCGGCCATGGCATAAATGGCACCGACCATTCCATTGGTCGGCGAATGCAAGGGATCATGTAGTGGAAGTAGGCGGTGATGGTGATCATAGCCCCACCAAATAAGGCCAGGCCCCACCATTGTTCCTTGAAGTTCCATGACAAAGAGAAGCCAACAGAGCTTGATGAGAGGAGCAACAGGAAGAGGAGAGTGGGGAGTGGGTGGTTGGCTCCAACGACCACATATCGACGGTAGATTAGTGCATTTGCCACCAGGTAGAACACCATGAGTGTTCCGATGGAGATCATGTCTAGTACTATGCCAAGTTCTGTGAAGAGTGCAATTGATGCCGTGCAGATCCCTACACCATGGAGGAGAGAACAAGATTCATCATGGGCTCCCTTATTTATACACCTCACATAATAATTTGTGTGATCTCTATTATCAAGTTATGGTTTTGAGAAAAAAATGAACAAAATATTCATTTATATTTATGTTGTCTTTCTTCACTCTGATAAGATTAAGAAATATTGGAAGAAAACATAAACAAGAACTGGTGGCAAGAATAAAGAAGATTATGTTTATGCATTAAGGAAGCTTGATCTTGAAAGCATTACGTCACGCTAGTGATTAAAAAAGAAGTCAACTTGTTGTGACCACATATCCATCTTCATCAACAACAAAACACCACTACAATGTTCTATTCTGAAATTTTGTCATAAAATTTTCCTATAGGACCTGTCTGGTTACCATGAAAAACTGGTTTTCCCGTGATTCTTTGCAAAATTTTCTCAAAAAAAAAAAAAAATCATTTTCAAGCTGTTTGGTTGACAAGAAGGAGAAATCCTCTATTTTCAAAATTTTCTACAGTAACTAACTATTTTCTTATCAGCCACCATATTACTTTCACACAATTCTTGCATGAAAATCCTCCCTTTCTCAAGAAATTGCAACACATAAGTTTTCTTTTTCTTTTTCTTGGCAACCAAACGACCATAGAAAAGTAGAGATCTTTTCTTTTCCTGCCTTTTTTCTTGTGTAATTTTCTTTTCTATCCTTTTCTATACAATTCAAGGCAGCCAGACAGGGCCTAAGATTTTTCATGTAAAAAAGAAAAAAGTAAGAATGAGGAACAAGAAATTCATTTCCTACATGTTTAAGATACTATCTTGACTATCAAATTATTCAAGATTAAGGACATTTGCCTAGTTTATTGTTTATTGTTGTTACTCTATCTAACATATTAAGGAAGTAATTGGATTCAAGGGATGGGACTTATAAAGCTATATTAATGGTTGCAGAAAATCCTTACCCAAGAAGAGGGTGGCATTCACAGGGGTGCCGGTAGAAGGGTGCACCTTGGCCAACCAGAACGGTACGAGCCGAGCCCTTCCAATAACGCAAAGGTACCTGGCTTGGCCTAGCATGGCAACCAGGAGGGAAGCTACAATTCCCAAGCCTGCACCAACCCCAACGACATTACTCGCCCACTTCCAACCAGCCATCTTCTGGAAAGCCACAGCGAATGCTGCCTTATCTGATATCTATGAAGCATGGAAAGTTGCCTTTTTTTAGAATGATATACTAAAAAAGACTTCCATGGGGTTCACCCATCTAATTAGCACTATTTTCTTTTTGTTTAAATATGCTTAAAATGTGAAATTCTTATGGGATCCAATACATCAATCACTTTCCTTGAATTAAATGGTCTAATTGGATCACTCACCTCATTGTAGGGTATCATAACGCACAAAGACAAGGACATGAGGCAGTAAAGCACAGAGACGATGAGAACAGACCCCACAATGCCAACCGGGAGAGACTTTGAGGGGCTCTTGATCTCTTCTGCCATGGTTGACACAGAGTCATAACCAATATAGCTGAAGTAAACTACAGCTGCTCCATCAAGAACACCTCTTACACCAAAAGGAGCTAATCCTCCTGGTTGTACCAAGTTCTTGCCACTCCCATTGTAGAAACCAGAAATTATCACAAACCCAAAGAATATCACATGGAAAACTGTCATAACAAGGTTCAATATAGAGCTCTCTTTGGTACTGCAGCCACAAAAGGACATACCCATTAATCCACAGGAAGAACCCACTAAAATGAAATCCAATAATAACAGTACAAATATGGCCTGTAATTTATAGTCTCTAGGACTATAATTACTATTGATCTATAACAAAGACCCATATATCATAAAAAATCAATACATGATATGATTGAACAAAATACCCACTTAACAATATCCAAACAAAATCTTTGATACTAGAAACTTACAAAACAAGGCCAATATTGAAAGTGGACAAGAAAATAGAACAACCAAAACGCTAAATAAAAAAGGTAGTAAGGGATCAAACCTGTGACATAGACAGAGAGTGAGAAGTAGAATAAGAGCAACAGCTGGGAAATCCAACCGGTTATAGCCCTCTGCTAGGCCACTCACTTCAACTCTCCAAGAATTCGGGTCCCTCGTTCCTAAAGCGCAGGACAGATACTCAGTAAAACTCCTGGCCACCGCCGCGTTCGAAAGTACATACTCCATTAATAGATTAGCTCCAGCAAAGTAACCCACAAACTCTCCTACACCAATTCAAAATAACAGAAATAAGATAAAGAGAAGACCCCATAACATGTTCTATCTGATCAACTATAGAAGTTCAAGTATGATGATCCTACCAAAAGTTACTCTTAGATAGCTAAAGGCCCCACCAGCAACTGGAATATCAATGGAGAATTCGGTGTAACACAAGGAAGAGAGGAGGGCCGATATTCCAGCGATGATATAAGAAACAAAAACGGCAGGACCAGAGATATTGACAGCTACATGACCCGTTGTCACAAAGACTCCAACACCTAGCATTCCTCCCACACCAAGAGCTACCAAGTCATACCAGTTGAGTTTTCTCTTCATGTCAGCCCCTGATCTTAACCTTACCTGGTTGAGCTCTTGTTCTGGAGTCCATGTAGCCAACATTCTTTTTCTAAGCCTGTGGGGTGTTTGAGTAAGGGATTGGAGATAAGTATAGTCATAAATGTTGTTCGATGAAGGTCGAGTGGCTGCCATGTTTGAAACTCGAATGGGTTCTTTGGTTTCCATGGGATGGGTTGAGAGACAGGTTTAAATACTGGATGGAGAGGCTATATAAAGGCTGATACATAGTCAAGTGCCCCAACATTTCATCGAAAGCACCTGTTGCACTTGGGTTTCCACGAAATGACTCTCTCTCTCTCTCTCTCTCTCTCTCTCTCTCTCTCTCTCAGAAAATAAGAATGAATGACATAAAGAAAAGGAAGGGAGCACATCCACCAATCTTTTTTGCTACAGCGTAACTGAACATCCTCTAAAGTAACAAAAGGCATCTAGGATTTGGAGATAAACTTGTGAAAGGCTTCACCATAGGTAGAGGAACATTGACCTGTTCCTTTAGGATTAAACATATGAAAAGACATGACAAGCATTAGGTACTTTTTTATTTTTTATTTTTTGATAAAAAGACAAGAATTGGGTCCTTTGTTAAAAGCAACTAGAGATTTCCTTTTTCACTTGGTTGAAATCTTGACAAGAATATCATAGCTGCAGTACGAGAAAATGGCCACGACGTACGTGTCTCCAATATCTAAAGATCACAAACCAGAATCAAGTCAGAGTTTATTGAATTATAATAAAGTTCGTTTGTTACCATCCTTTAGAGTTCAGGAGTGATGATTTAAGGACCTTTTTGGGTGCTCTTTCCTTCTTTTCTTTTCTTTTTTTTGGGATTTTTAAAGAATTTCAAGAATTTGGATAGATAAATTAAGAATGCTGATCAGCTGCAGCAAATTTTCTGTAGCTTTTAAGTAGCACAGCAAAAATACATGGGTATTTTATCTTTTAACATGGGTTGTTTCATCTTTTAACATGGGGTTTTTGTCTTTTTGTGTTCTTTTGAGTCATGCTACTTAGAAGCTACAAAAACATTGCTGCAGCTAATCATTCGGCATAAATTAAAGGATAGGAGGAGATCTGCGTGGTAAAATTCACTGTGGCTTTTTGTAGCATGAACAAAAGCATGGGCTTTTCTTTTGTAAGTTTTGTGTTCATGCTATTAAAAGCTACAAAAAAAATTGTCACAGCTAGTCAACTGCGGAAATATGAAGTCTTAATGAGACTGAAAACTAATCATTTTTTTTTCATTGCCTTTGTACGTGTATTTATAGAGTCTCTTGGTTATAACAAAAATTCAAAATTCAAAAAATAAATACATATGACAGGTGAGCGTTTGGTTAAGGTAAAACTGCATGAACCCACTTTAACTACACTTCACCACTTCACTCGGTAGAATGATTTTGAATGAGATTTATTGAGAGATCCTTGGGCTTTGATTATAACAGTGGGTTGACTGATTTTGATGGGCTTTGATTATAACAGTGGGTTGACTGATTTTGAATGAGATTTCTTGAGGGATCCTTGGGCTTTGACTATAACAGTGGGTTGACTGATTTTGAATGAGTTGTTGAGTGATCATTGGGCTGTTGTTGATGAGAAATAATCCCAGGCAGTTGATTGGGAAGAGATAAGGATGATGACGTATAAGCTTTATCTCTAATATGCCCCTGCAAGCAAAGCGTCTTGGAGAGGAGGCTAAGATTGGCTCGTAACAATTGAAACAATGTAGTAGAGAGAGGCTTGGTAAGGATATCAACAATATGATCTTTAGTGGAGGTATTAGTGCGTCAAGCCTCTGTTTAGCAACTTGGTCACGAACAAAGTAGAAGGCGATCTCAATATGCTTCATGTGATTGTAAAATATGGGATTTGCAGTGAGTTTAGTAGCACCAATATTATCACACCACAAGATTGGACACTGTTGTGGCTTAATGTGAAGTTCACCCAATAGATATTGAATTCAAGTGAGTTCAGTAGGAGTGTCGGCTAAGACATGGTATTCGGCTTCGGTGTTTGAGCGAGTAATAGCACGTTGCTTGTGTGATGACCAAGAGGTTAGATTAAGACCAAGAAAGATGGCATACCCTCTAGTAGACTTCCAATCATCAAGACATCTAGCCTAATCTACATCAGAAAATGTGGAAAGTATAAAGTTGGGAGATTGGGTAATTAGAAAACAAGTATTGATGCTCTCCTTAAGATAACGCAAAATAAGTTTTACTGCTATCCAATAAGAGATGGTGGGGTTGTGCATGAATTGACAGACTTTATTGACAAAAAAATGAGATATCAGGTCATGTAAAGGTGACATATTAGAGAGCACCTACAATGCAGCAATAAAGAGTTGCATCAGAAAATGAATTGCCCTCATCTTTGCAAAGCTTGGTGTTTAGCTAAAAAGGATTGAAAACTGGTTTGGTGCCATCCATAGAGCACGTTTTGAGTAGTTTAAGAATGTATTGATATTGGGTTGGTAAAAAGCCCTTTGGTGAGTGAAGTACCTCAATCCCAAGGAAAAAAATTTAAAAGAACCAAGTCCTTAATTGCGAATTTTTTGCCATGTTGAGAGACAAGGATTGAGATGGCAGCCGATGAGCTCCCAGTGATGATTAGATCATTAACATACAGGAACACATAAGAACTCCACAAGCGCCTGATTTGATGATATGTTGAAACCTAAAGTTCACGAATGGTAAATTCATGTCATTCGTCGGGTTCAAAACACCCGCGAATGGGTCCCAAGCATTCCATTCGCCAAACATGAATGGACTTGAGAATGAGCACTAAATCTCTCATTCACAACCATTGAAGCTCACAAATGAGATGACCTCTCATTCGCACACTTCGAACCAAAAACTCAAATTCGACTCTAACTCGTTCATTGGTGGTTAGTTGCATGGTCTCAATACTCAAAGACTCTTTAAGCGTCCATGAGACTAATGATGATGCAATCTCATATAAAAGATGCACCAACGGGTACAAGAAATAAAGGAGATACCTTCCCACTCCAACATGGATTCCAAGTGCAAGGAAGAGTTTGTCTTCAACATGGACTCTACTACAACTTGTTTTTACATCTATACATGCCTTCAAAGAGGACGAAAATAAGAACTTTTGGACTCTCTACAACTCATAGAAAACTAGTAAGCTTGTGCTCTCCAATCCAAGTATGTTTTGCATCTTTTCCATTCTTCAAGTTCTATAAAATCAACAAATTTATCTCTTTCAAAGAAGACAACAAATTCATACACTTCTACTTGTCCCTCTAAGGAAGATAATACAGAAGCTTGATGTTGAAGAATGTCATAGCTATGTAAGATTTAGAGTTTATCTTGTATTTAAAAACAAAAGTCACTACAACAAAAAACACCTTTTGTAGCACTTTAAAAATGTTGCATATCATTATATGCAGCATTTTTGAACGCTATTCTGTGCTGCATAATGTATTTTATGCAACGCTTTGAAAGCGCTACATAAAGTATTTTCTGCAGCGCTTTGAAATCACTGCATAAAGTGCTACTTTATGTAGCGTTTTGAAAACGCCATATAAAATCACCTTTAAACAGAGTTTTTAAAACGTTACGTAAATAAGACTTTATGTAACGCTTTAAAAATGCTGTGTAAATTTTTTTTTTTTATTTACTCTCCTCATCTCTTCCTAACGACTTGAGCCTATCTAGAGAAAGTAATATCAGTTATTAGTTGTGAGCATATAAGAATAGAGCTAATTTATTATCTGGCTAATAAAATAAAAGACTCAACTGGTCAAATTAATCAGTAACATCACAAAAACTTAGTAGTATTGCCAACATTTGAAAAATTAAAGTGTAGGAAAGAAAATCACATAACATAAAATAGTGAAAGAAGAGATAAAACATGAATACCATATTTAGTATAAGAGATTAACAATGGGAGATTTCAGTTCATAGTCCAAAGAAACAATCTTTGTGTCAGTGACCATATATAGCTGCAG